>PJEM01009131.1:0-43863 GCA_004023845.1 Helogale parvula
AGGGCCCCAGTTTGGGCACCAGCTACAGAATCCTCCAGCGTATTTCCTGGATCCGGCTTAAAACCACCCGGCTTGCGATTTGACCTGCTCTGTCGTTTCCATTTTCATGAAATATAATAGGCCTCCTCTGAACCCTTCTGGTAAGCAGCTTAATCTTGAAAAATGCTCGTGACGTGACATGCGGAGCATGAGTAACTTCAGCCGACGCCACTTGGCCACGTTGCCATGGGGATGCTGGCGCCTCTCCCACTGGCTCCCTCAGAGAGGCTGTTCTGTCCTGCGCACCAGCTCCGGTCGGGAGAGTTTAGCGGGGCAGTTAGAGCCCAGCGATGCAGCAGCTGGACCCCTGCCGGATGGCGGGCAGGCAACCCCGCTCTGGCCCCCCGGGCTGGCCGCGGGAGAGAGCCAGCCGGTTCTGTGGCTGCCGGCAGCGTGCCCCCAGGAGCTGCGTGCCGCACTTGGTGGCCCCGTCCCAAGATCGCCCTGGCAAGCTCGCGGACCCCGGCGCTGGGCACCTCCTGTGCTCCTCCTCCTATGATGGCCCCGGCGGCCCAGCCAGGGGGACCTGCCACACTGCTCGGAGCAGGAGCAGAAGCTCCTCCGCTGGGCTGCGCTTCATACCACGAAGGCCTGGGGTTTTGTCCGAGACTCTGGTTTCACCTGTTTGTCCCCGGCTGCCTGCTGCTGGCCCCTCTCGAATACAGAATGCCGGTGCGCCCGGGGGGACTCAGAGCAGGGGCCCCAGGGAGCAGATCCCCTGCCACGTGCGTCTAGCCCAGGCTTCTTCGGCCCCCCACCCCCACTGACTCTTGTTGCCACGTGCATTTGACTTTTCATGCCGTCTGTTGAAGAGCCAGCATTTTGGGGCGCCTGGGTGGCTCAGTCAGTTGAGCGTCCAGCTTTGGCTCAGGTCATGATCTCACAGTTCGTGGGTTCGAGCCCCACGTCGGGCTCTGTGCTGACAGCTCAGAGCCTGGAGCCTGCTTCAGATTCTGTGTCTCCCTCTCTCTGACCCTCCCCTGCTCACAGTGTCTCTCTCTCAAAAATAAATTAAATGTTTAAAAAAATGTTTTAATTAAAAAAAGAAGAAAAAAGAAAAGCCAGCATTTTCAGAAAAAGCTTCCATTCATGAACTTCTAGAAACACCCACTAAAATGCAGTGTTACCATTTTTCATCACCACTGATTCCTCAGATGAGAATTGATGGCCAGGTCCTTCATTCCCCTTGCATTTCCAGAGGCCCTAGAACTTCCTGGATGGCAAGGAGTCCCAGACGAGAAAGGGACCGTCAGCCGCCTGGAGTCCCTTAGCCCCGTCCCACCGTATAGAGGGGGCAGCGGGGGCAGCCTGCGGTGAAGCCTTCGGCTCCTCCGGCCCCGCAGCTGCCGAAGGAGCAAACCGGCTTTCGACTCGGGCAAGGAGAAAAGAGGCAGAAGTTATCAGTGATGGTCACTGTCCTTCAGGAGGGCTGTGACCTGAGTGCTGCCAGCAGACGACCAGGCAGGGGTCCCCACCAGCAGGGGCCAGCCCTGTGGTCAGCCTGGTTTTCTGGAATGTGTGCTCCTGTTGCCTGTCCCCATCCCCTCCCTAGCGTCCTGGTGGGTTTCCACTGAAAGAAGGCAGAGAAAATGCTAGAACACGAAGGGGTTGGAGCATGGTTGGAGGTGTCACCATGGCCGCGCATAAAAGCAAATGTGAAACAGCATTCTCCGTTTAAAAGGATGACTTGATCTGTGTTTGCAGATGCAGCCCTTTGATCTCTTGGGAATCACCATCAAATCTCTGGCAGAAATTGAAAAAGAGGTAAGCCAGCAGCCCAGCGTGGGGGCAGGTGGGGCCGGGGTCTCCGGTCCCAGGATCTGGGGGCGGAGATGGGGGGGCTCTCCGAGGAAAGCACAGTCGTGTCACTCAGATTTATTCCTTAGAAAAAGAAACTCACTTTTCATGTGTTTAGCGCTTCAAGTCAAATCTGACCGGCCCCTCCTAAGCCGGAAGGTTTTAAGTGACAGATGAAACAATTCTGCTTCAGTGTTTTCAGATGCCTCCGTTTTTAAAAGGTGGAGGTTGGGGGATAGGCCGAGCCTCATCCTTCTCGAGCCCCCTCCTCCTGCTTGCTTATGTGCCACGAGTCGGGGTTTGGGGAAGCATCCGCCAGCCTCGTCTGGGCTCAGAGCAAGGATCAGGACACGTTCCGTTTTGCCCGAGAAGCCAGGCCCCGCTTGGCAGCCTAGTTCCCCATGGTTTGGATGTTTTCCTAATAAAAAAGAAAGAAATCCAAGATTCCAGCACATGGGACAACTCTGAGGAAAGAGAGCAGAGAGGAGGGAAGGCGCCCGGGGGTCAGAGGCGCCCGCCGGTGTCCCGTGTTTTCGTAAGACGGCCCCCGAGTGTGTGCGCGTCGTCTCTTCCGTGCGGACGGCTGTCAGGCAGAGTCACATGCTCGCGCCCAGCCCCCCTCTGCGAGGAACATTTGTCTCCAAGATGGAAACGGTAGAACCATGTCAATATTCTCAGCTCCTCGGGGTCTTCTCCTGCATGCCCAGCTTGCAGACGCAGCTTGCATTATTGAGAGATGGCTGAAATCAAGGAAAATTGAATCAAGGCAGTACAACAAATTTCTAAGGCTGTCATGGCAAAAACAAGACAGAAAAGTCCCCCTTTGTCTTTGATTTTCTGTAAATCATAAAAGCCCACCTGATTGTCGTCTCTAGATCAGGGGAGGGTGGGTGCTGGGCAGTAAACTCGGGGAAAAGAATGGCTGGGGACACATGCACGTGGCCTCCGAGCGCACCCTGCTCCAAAGCGAGGCGCCCAGACGGACCCGCCCGCCGCCGGCTCTAACCGCCTTGGCCCCGGGCTCCCGCGGGCAGCGGCTCCGCGAGCGTGTGCAGAGGCCTTTGGGGCGGCTGGCTCTGGCTGCAGGGGCCGAGCAGGGGCGCAGCCTGTGTCCTTCAGGACGGACAAGGCCACACAGACGTCTCCCCCAGCTCCACGCAGACTGGGGGCAGGCCGTCCCCTCCGTCTGAGGCTGGGATGACAGGAGGCAAGTCTGGGGTGTTCAGGAGCACGTGATGGATACTGCAGACGCGGGGGCCCGGCACCGGGGGTGAGGGTTCTGAGGGCCCGTGTGTGGACCGAGGTGGCAGCCGTCCCGATGCCGCGCTTTGTCCCGCCGCGGGCCTCCTGTGCCGCGGCCACGGCCCCGTTATTTCAGCCCCTGCCCTGTGCTCCCCTTCGGCTCAACGCTCTACCTACGTTCCCACCGGCTCCCACCCCCAGCGGGCCAGATGGGTGTGGTGGGGCAGAAACTGAGACTCTGGAGGTGCAGGGTCTGGCCCAAGATTGAGACCCAGCGGTCACACTCCAAACTGCCCCTTAGGACTTAAAGTCCGTGGCTCCGCGTCCCTCGAAGGGGCTGATGGGGACAGCGGTGCAAGGGAGGCTGGCGGACCTGCCCCCGGCCGGGCCTGTGAGGCACCGGGATGGGGTAACGTAGGCGAGGCCGGGGTGAGGCTCGGTGCAGGGGGCACAAACCACCAGAAACCTGAATTCTCAGCCGAGGACGAAAATCCGACCCAAACGTGTGTTTTGTTAGAAGGTGTCATCTTGATGTCAGGCGCTCTGAGCAGGCTGCGTGGGGGGAAGGAGAACTCCGGACTTGCCGCCCTGGGCTTTCATCTCAGCGACGCCACTTAACCATCCTGAACCTCCGTCTTCTCCCCTGTAAATTGGGAGAGTAACACAAATCCTCTCTTACAGAACTTAGGGGGTTTGAGCAAGACAGTCGCGTCCAGGGCTTAGGACAGTGCCCGGCTGCTGCCACCACAGTCTCAGTCATGCTCACTATTACTGTCCCTTATGACCGTCCACAGGAAGGGGGGCGAGCAGCCGAAATCCGTCCGTGTCCGCAGGGCACGCCACCCTGCCGCTAGAGGCTGAGCAGCGACGTCCCGGTGACCACACCGAGCTTGATTTCTGGCTTAAGCGATGGGCTAAAAATCCTCGTCTGTGTTCTGTGTTGAAGGACATTAAAGTGCAGTTAATAAGGGGGGAAATGGGGGAGGTTGGAAACGTTAAATAGGGTGTAAAACCGCCACAAATACCTCCACAGTCAAGAACGCCGCAGCTTTTCATGCGATCCCAGGATTTAGAAGTTACTTACTGGGCCATCCGCGTGCATTTCACGGTGATCAGTGTGTTGATATCACACTCTGGTGAGCCGGCTGCTGCTTCGGCAACAACAGCAGAGAATTTTCTCCATAAACAATCATGAGCCTGCTCCCTTTCGCCACTGAACTCAGCACAGCCCTCGGAGTCGGAGGCCCAGGAGAGCGACTGGGCCACCGCCCCTCCCTGGCCCCGGCGCTCGGCTCCCGGGGTTGGGCCTGCGTCGCTGGGTGTCCCTTTGGTCGGGATGATTCTGCAACTTTCCATGCCTGGCAAGTTCAGCTGCCCCTGGGGGCTGCGGGGTGGGGTCTGCCTGGCTTTGCTCACGGTGCATCATGTCGTCATACTTCAGGAAGCCGAGCCCCTTCCCCGCAGAAAGGCAGGAGACGCCCTGGGGTTCGGGTCAGACGCGTGACCGGAGCCGCCTCGCTCTGCCCATCGCGAATCCCTCCTCCATCCTTTGGGTTCGTGGGCAGCAGAGAGAGACCAGCATCCACGGAGGCTGCTTTGTGCCGGGCATGTGCTTCCGTCCTACACTCTCCACACCCGGCAGAGAGGTGGCACCGCCCCCGCTTACAGCAGAAACCTGGGCTCGGTGATCCCAGCCGTAAAGGAAGTTCAAGTGCAGTCCCTGATGGCAACACATCGTCCTGTCTGTCCAGAACGGGGGTGGGTCTGCTTTCCTGCCAACCTTAACTTGGCATACCCTGCTCTGCCGGGGGTGTTTCTGAATGTGAGCCTGTGCCCCCTCGCTGTCATTTGGCCACAGGGATAGTTCGCTCCTTGAAGGAAACCCCTCACCCTGTTAGGGACCAGAGGGGATACGCCAGTAGCCAGCGCAAGCGGGGACCACCCCACAGCAGGGCCCGCAGTGCACCTGCCACACCCGAGAATCCCCCCACTGAGAGATGGAGACAAGGGCCACCCAGCGGTGAGTGGGCAGTGCACCTCTGCCCCTCCTCCAATCAGGCGAGCTTCAGGGAGAGTGTGACGCTGGGCCCTGCCAGCAGGAAGACGGATGAGCCCACCTGGCAGTGTGCAGGCAGTGTGGACCACAGCCACCCGCCACCTTGGTGGGCAAATAGATGCCAGGTGTTTGCAGGGAGGTATGCGGACCGTGTAGACGGTGGCAACATGGTAGGGCGGAGAGGACAGTTTGCGCATGTGGATATCTAGGGTAGTTTGCCAAGTCTTCTGTGTAGACGGGACTCTGGGGCAAGTCCCCTGCGCTCCCCTGCGCAGGCCTGATGGCCCCATCCCCCACCGTAGCTGGAGCGCAGGTCCGACAGCTGCTGCTCCCGCATCCATAGCGGCTTCCCCAATAGCCATGGCGTATGCGGCACCTGGTTAAGTTTCTTGAAAGACCCCCAAGGATGGTCATGTTTAAGGTCGTGATTAAAATCCGTGTAGACGCTATCGAGCAGATATTGGGGGGGGGGAGAGTTCTTCCCAAACACGAGGCCTCGCACGACTCGGAACGACTCTCAGCTGTGGGTGTTGACAGTTACTAAAGAATTCTTCCTTGACTGCTGTCACTCTCCTGGTGCTCCCTGGTGACACCGGCCTCCTTCCTGCCCGGCCCGTCATCCAGCAGGCACATTCCTCACCGTCCACATCCAACCCCGGCTCAGAGCAGGGCCTCTGCCGTGTGAGTTAGTCTGAGGCACGAGAAAGTGAGTTTTTGCTCGTCTCCCCTCAGCATGGGAGGTGATGGGTGGCAGTGACGGGGAGGCTTTCTGGCCCAGGCCCCTCCCCCACGCGGCTGGGCAGCAGGACAGTGGTGGCAGCCCTGGGGGACCGTGTCCCATCACAACCCTTACTGTCCTTCCCCGATGCCCAGACGAAAGGTCGTCTCTGTTCAGGAGTCAGGAAAAGTGTAATTTCACAGCCAATCCCTGTGATGAAGCGTCTTCTCTCGGGGAAGACGGGCGTATAAATACTCCCCGTGTCCGCCGCTCTTCATGTCCCTTGTAAGCAGCTGACCCGCTTCCCCATCTGATGGATTCGCCGTCACAGCCAGGGGGAAGGGCAGCAGCCCCTAAAATAATCCCGGTGTCTCTGTCCCCTTTGCCATTACGGCTGTCCTTCCTCCCCGCCCCCTGCCCCACCTGCCCTGTGGCCCTGGCCGTCCCCAGTGTCACCCCTCCAGCAGCCTTGGTTGTAGATTTCGCGCCGCATGCAGAACAACCCGCAAGCCTTTTAGAAATAGGAGCCAACGGTTCTTAAGAGGAAGTGGCCCCCAGCACCCGCCCTGCCTCCCAGCTCCAGTCACAGCCGTCTCCCCACCCGCTGCCCACCTCCCACAGGAACACGAGGCTCACCCTCCCTCCAGTGGGCGCCATGCTGAAAATTCAGCTCGGCGAGGCAAGCCTCATCAGCCCCCCATGCTTCCTTGTAGGGCACACAGCCTCCATCTTCAGCCGCCTTTAGAGCTGAAAGACACGGGAGAGCCTAATTAGTAAAGGGACGAGCTAATATTAATCACTCCCTTAAAATTGACAAGGGAGGCAGTTCATTTAACCACTTAATTGCTACAGGTTTTTATGGGCTGCTGTTTGCAGACGTATTTAATGAAGAAGTTATAAATCTAAGGGAGCTTAAAATTTTAATTTTATACCTAAATATTTTCCTTGTTCTCATGTTTGTAGTCAATCCTCCAGAGTGTAGTCACGTGGAATGTTCTTTAAATGAACATATTTGCTAACTGGCGTGATTTCAGTTTTTAAAACATTGGTTCCAGCAATTAGGCATTTTTCTCAGTTCCCAAATGACTAGAGAAATTCGTCTTGATTATAATTGCTCTTAGCCACGCATATCTAATTTGTGTCTTTTTAAGTGTTAATTAGTAAACAGTTTGAGCTGACATCTTTATGTGTTTGTGTGTTGAAAAATGGGGCTTCTTGCTTATTTAGCTTGGGGCCGATTCCACTAGCATTTACGTCACGACATTGAGGTGAAATTAACGGAAACACACGTGGCGGCGCAAGGTAAAAAGAATTTCTGAATTCAACTTTTGGGCATCCGCTTTGCACAGACTTCTGCAGGCCCCTACAAATAGATGCGAGTAGGCTTGGGACCGCCATATGCGGGAAGAAAGCAAGGCAGAAGATTTTTGTATCAGTAATGAAATGGCAGAGTCCCAATTTTATAAAAGCAAAATGTTCATGTCCCAGCACAATTGTTCATTCTTTCTACTTTTGGAATGCTTTCATTGTGCTTATTAACGGTAAAGAATTTCATTCGAAGGAGAGGTTGCAAAATCTGTGGTCCCTTTGCACCATCTAGTGGTAAGATCAGAAACTGCAGTAGGAAATCAGCCTCCATGTCTCCAGATGAAAGGTTTTTTCACCAGCCAGAATCTTTTATTTTTCAGTGAGGAAGCTGATACGTTTTGGAAAATAAATTTTTCCTGACTTACTTATTAAATAAAAGTTAGTTAAATAAATAGAAGTTAGCCTGGTCTTCTCCCCTTTTAACATTATTGCATAGAGCCACCACCCAAATTCTTACACACGGAGTTGAGATCATTCCAGCCCCAAACAAAGAAACCTAATAAATTAGTTTAATGGGTGGTCTTTCTGAAGGCTCACAAGAAGTGGGCGGCTTCTTTTGAAATATGGGGAGCATCTCGGGGACCGCCGCTTCCTAGATGCTTCGGGACAGGACCCAGCTCGGTGCCACAGACGGTTCCTTCCCTCCCCGTTATGTGTAGCAGACCTGTTGGACGACGTATCATCTTAAGCAGCTACCCTGCCAATCAGAATCCGTTTTTTAATATTTAGAGTGTTCCCCCTTGAGTTCTGAGGTTGTGCATGTTTATAAAGCTGCAGACGTCACCGACACACGTAAAGTAAAAGGCGGACGCACGCAGACGCACGCGCACGCGTTAGGTTGGCTCTCGCTGCGCGTGATCCTTGGTACCTGGCTTTGCGCTTGGCGCAACCTTCCATATGTTCTGCACAGACGACCTGCCTCGTTCTGTTTAATGACTACATGTGGTTCCCTTTTATGATTATGCCATAACTTATTTAAGCAATCCACTATTGATTGACTTTTGAGTTGTCTCCAATTATTCACTCTTCTGCTCCTGCAGGATATTTCTTTGCACGTGTGTCTTTGCTCCTCTGGGTCTTCCTTTAGAAGAATATGTATTACCACCTTGTCTTCCAGAAGGGTGTGCGCACTGAAACCTCCCCCCCCCCGTAGTGTGTGAGGGGCGCCCCCCCCCTTCTCTAACCACCGCTGGGCACACCAGTATTTAAAGGTGAACATTATTTCATGTGGTTATTGCCTATTTGTAGTTATTTTGTGCATCTCTTCTGTTTGTGCCCCTGCCCGAAGTTTTCTGTTGGCTTATTTTTTTTTTCATTTGTTTTTAAAAATTCTTTATGCTCTTGGGGCACCTGAGAGGCTAAGGCAGTTGAGCATCGGACTTCTGATTTCAGCTCAGGTCATGATCCCAGGGCTGTGGGATAAAGCCCCGCATCAGGCTACGCACGGAGCCTGCTTGGGTTTCTCCCTCTTGCTCGCCCTCTCCCTAAAATAAAATTTAAAAACCAAGAATTCATGTTCTTTACAACAACTTTCTCTCCGTCGTAGGTTCACACACACTTTTAACCAGTGGTTCGTCTTGTCAGTGATGTGTTTCTGCTATGTCACAGTGTTCACTTTTTCGTGGGCACTGTTTTTGTTTTTAACACTTTATCTATTTTGGGTTTTGTGTCATCGTTAGATTATAAAAATAATCAGTCCTATTTTCTTCCACTCCTTCATATTTTAATACATTAAAATTCTAAATTCTTCTCAACTTCTTAACCCATCTGAAATTTACTGGAAGATAAGAATTAGGACCAGCTTTATTTTCTCCCATAGTGTTAGCTAGTTTTCTGAACACGGATTACTTTCTTCAGTGAAAAAAAAATTTTTTTTTTTTTGAGAGAGAACAAGACAGAATGCAAGCAGGGGAGAGGGGGAAGGGGAAGAGGGAGAAGGGGAGAGAGAGAATCTTGAGAACTTGAAGCAGGCGCAGGCAGAGCTGGACGCGGGGCTCGAGATCACAACCATGAGCTCCTGACCTGAGCCAAGATCAAGAGTCAGATGCTTGACTGAGCGGCCCAGGCGCCCCCACTTCAGTGAAACTTAAATGCCCTCTTTCTTATATTGATTCACTATGTACGTGGATCAGGTAACCTTTCTTTTGCTCTGTTCTTTTCCGTTCTTTTTATACTATCGCCACACTGTTCTGAATCTTACGGCTTTATAATAAGCTTTAACATCTCATAGAGTTCTCCCTCTATGACCCCAAATCTCCCCAGTTATATTCACGTGATAATTCTTCCAGCTGAACTTCAGAATCTTGTGAGGGTGGGGAGAGGGGAGGTTCCAAAAATGCTGTTCTGGCGTTTACTGTCACCAAGTTGACTACATAAATGGACAGAGGCGTGGTTGGCATTTTAGACAGAGAGCGCAGAGCAGAATGGTGTTCTTTGGAGAAACCCTGCCCGCTGCTTTTTAGGTCATTCCAGGTGTTTTAGGTTTTCGTGGCTCTTGCGAATGGCTCTTTTCTTACATTGTATTTCCTGACATTTGTGTCTCAAGAAGCTGCTGGCTTCTCACCAGCTGCTTCTGTTGTCTCTCCTGGCTTTTCAGCCGCTTTCCTGTGGTGTCCCTGGCAGGCAGTTTCACCTGCTAATGCCCAGGCGGCCTCCGTCCGGGGTCTGTCGCTTCGCCCGCAGGCCTCTGCCCAGTGCCAGCCGGCCGCTGCGCCACCTCGTCTTACCTGCGTGTTCATAGAAGTTTCTAATTTCAACATTAACCCGTAATGCTGCGCTTTGGCTGGCTCTGTGTAGACAGGTTTTTTTCTTTTTAATCCTGTTAAAGAATTAGCCGTCTATTTCTATTTTTCTAAATGTTTTTTATCAGGAATGGATGGTGGCTTTTGATAAATGTCTTTTAATCATCTATTGAGATGATCGTATATTTTCTCTACAGCATATTAATACCCTAGATTATATTAATAGAGCTCCTAATTCTGAGAGTCTCTGAGCCCCCGGCCCCCACCCCCCCTTTGGTTCTGCAGGCGGCAGTGTCCCCCCCCCCCCCCCCCAGCAGCAGCCACCCCCCAGACGCTCCCACGGTGGCCCAGGGCATTCAGCACGGAAATGAGAGAAGCAGGCTGAGACCGAGCAGGTGCGTGGCGGACAGAATCCCCGTCGCCATCGTGAGGTGTGCCCTCGATGGCGCAAACTGAGGTCAGGATGACTACGTGGTCTCCCGCCAAGGCCTTCACGACAGGATTTTTCTCTCCATGGTTCAGGAACTCTTACTCCCCAAGTTTTTTTTTTTAATGCTTTTATTTATTTTTGAGAGAGAGAGAGAGACAACATGAGCAGGGCAGGGTAGAGAGAGAGGGAGACACAGAATCTGAAGCAGGCTCCAGGCTCTGAGCTGTCAGCACAGAGCCCAACGCGGGGCTCAAACCCACGAACCGTGAGATCATGACCTGAGCCGAAGTCGGCCGCTTAACCGACTGAGCCACCCAGGCGCCCCATCCCCCAAGTTTTAAAGTGACCCCCCCCCCAACTGAACTCCAAGCAGGTGCCTGTCACGTAGGTACAGAAAGAACAGGGAGAGCACTTTCCCAGAGCGACCCACGGCCTCTCACGTCCCAGTGCCGAAGAGTGCTATGGTTTTAAATACCCCCTACAGCTAGCTTGGGGGGGGGGGTAACCTAGGAGGAGGAAGATACAAACATCCGCCTGTTTAGGTAAAGTCCAGGCAAGCCCCGGATGCCCGCCGCTGCTTGCGGACACAGACATGGCGTTTTCAGCAGCAAACTGCGTCCACAGCAGAGCAGATAGGCGGGCCACCCAGGCGCCTGCAGGGGGCCGCGGGGGGGTAGGGGGGAGGAGAGGGACAGTAAGACACCCCTCTGCGTCCTTGTCAATCACACAGCAGTCTTCAGTTCCGACACAAAATGTGCTTCCCCCCGTTTTCCGAAAAATTGCATGGCCTTCCTGGCCTTTCATTTTCCTCCTTTTTATAGTCATGGTTACAAGGGTTATTTTTCTCTCTCTGGCTTCCCTTTCCCCGTCAACCCCACACACTCACAAAATCAACCACAGTAATAACGGCAGTTGCCCCTGGGCAGTGGGTAGGGAGGGCGGGGAGTGTGGCAAACCGGAAAGCGCCCGCTTCTCTGAAGGAAGCCGCCTCCCGTCACGAAACCAGACCCGCAGAGTTGCCGCAGCCCCGTTCGTCTGGTAAAGGCTGGGAAGTGTTGGCATTTTATGCAATCTCTCAACCTCTCGGTGTTAAACACCCCACAGGCCAACGGTGTGTGACCCTCCAGCTTGCAGGCAGGGTGTGCGTGGAGACACCAACACAGTTCACACTCAGACGCACAATCTTGCACTCACAGGGGTGGTGGAGACCAGCCCCAGGCTCAGGACCTTACGCACGAGTTAAATACCACACGACAGGGCGCCTCCTGCTCACAGGGCCGCAGGGATTCAGAAAACCCACGGCTGGACCGACTGCTGCTTCCACAAAGGACTGAAACCCAGAATGACCTCTGACCTGCCTGAGAACATAGTCCCTGAGCTGCCTGCCTTCTCTCCTTTGCATTGAGCTGTTCCCAGAGGCCGTTCTGTCCCTTCCGTCACCCATCCTGTGCCACCCATCCACCCCTGGATCCATTATTCATCCACCCACCTGTCCACCTGTTCTAGACCACAACCTCCACGAGGCTCCGGGGCTCCGGAAATGACCGTGATCCGTCCTGCAGGCGCCGAGGGATATGGGAAGTGCCGTGGAGGCCCAGGGGTTTGTGAGGAATTCTCCCCGGGGGAGGAGGGAACATGGCCCAGGCCAAGTGCCCCTTTAGCTGGGCCTCGAAGGACAGTAGAGTTTAGCTATTCACGGGAGACAGTGTCCTAGTGAGCACAGTGTGTGGAAAGGCACAAAGGTGTGACTGGCCCTGGCCCATTTAGGACTCGGTGCTGGGCTGCGGGGGAGGAGAGGTCTCTGCAGAAACCATTCGGACCTCACTCTGGAAGAGGGGGGAGCCTGGGGCTGTGTGATGGGGCCGGGATATGGGAGTCAATGCTCCACTCTCCGGAGGTCTCTGATACTCCTCCTCCGTCTGGCTAGCTGGAAGGTACTTTGTGAGCTGAGGGTGCCTCGGGAGTGGGGGGCTCTCCTGGCCCCGAGCCCAGGGAGGCAGGCTGCTTAGGGCAGTGAGTGGATATCACGGCCCCCTCCTGGGAGTTCGGGCTTAGAGCAGGGGACGGGGGAGGGCCAGGTGCTCAGAATGAAAGGGGTCTGGATGCCCAGAGTGGAGAGAGGCAGGGGCTGACTCAGTGGAAGGTTGTGCATTCGTGGGTTGAGCAGCTGCTGCGGGGCCCCGTTCTGGCTGGTGCTGTGCCGGGTATGGGCCCAGACAGACACTTCCTGCTGGAGCAGGGGGGCCTCAGACAGGTCCTTCCTCAGACCATCATCTAGAAGAGACCCGGCAGTGGGCCTGGGTGGGGCTCAGGGCCCCAACTCGGACTTGCTGCTCTCTCAGAGCCCAGGAACCTAACAGAAAGGCCGGAACAGACGCAGACGCGGCTTCCCCAAGGGCTTGCGGGAGCCGCACCAGCCCGCTGTGGAGTTGCTGCAGGACCAGAGAATCCCCTGCCCCCCCCCCCCCCCCCGCGGTGGTGGGGAAGGCCGCCTCCCTGCAGCGCCCCAAGCCCTGGGGGCCTCGGAACGGCT
The DNA here is from genome assembly GCA_004023845.1 of Helogale parvula. Lineage (NCBI taxonomy): Eukaryota > Metazoa > Chordata > Mammalia > Carnivora > Herpestidae > Helogale > Helogale parvula. The sequence continues at coordinate 12,925 of PJEM01009131.1, forward strand.
GCTCAGACTCTCAGAGCCCTGGTTTGCTCACCTTCTGTGGAAAGACGGCAATGCCAGCTGCATGGGGCCCAAGGATTCGGTCCCAACACGCTGACTCGGAGGGCACGGCTCCTGCCATGCCCCTCACCTTGTCAGTGACCACAGGGGCCACGGCTGTAATCCCTGAGCCCTGAGCTCCAGGCCTGTTCCCCAGCTCCAGGGTGTTTAGAACCTCACAGAATGTGGGGAGGCGTCCTGTACCCCCTCCCCTGTGCCCACAGGCTGCCCTCCTTTGGGTAAAGCAATTCCACATGCCTGTCGGGACCCCAGCGGTCCCCCCGCCTTCACCCAGTTCTTCAGAGATCATGTAGAACCACACCCAGTCCGAGTACAAAACAAGGACTCCCAGGGGGGAAAATGAAACCACAAAGCGTCACAGGCCTTGGGCCTGGTCCTCCGTCTCCGCTTCAGGAGCTTGGAGGGCTGGACGTATTCAGATCGACTGGATGGGCCTCCCCGGTGCACAGACGAGCTGCCCTGTGGGGACGTGAGGCCCTTCTGAGCCCGCCCCTCACAGGGGCACCCGCTTCTACCTCCCACAGGGGCTGAGTTCCAGAAGGCAGGCTTCTGGAGAGCAAGGGACTCCAGCCCTGAAGTGAGGAGAGGCATCCGCCACGGACACTCCGAGAGGGGTTGAGCCGCGGGCGAGGAGCAAAGTGGAGGCCTGGGCTGCAAGGAACCAGAGCAGGTGCCAGGACGGGCTTGGCAGGGCAGGGCCGCTAAGACCCTCCTGCGCCTTCCCGTCCGGAGGGGACCAGGCCCGTCTGCCTGTCCCAGGGACAAGCTCCCCCCCTTCAGTGTCGGTTCACCCCCGACCCAGACCTCTTGTCGGCCTCAATCTTGCCCCCTTCACTTCCCCTCCGCCTGTCCTCACCCGGCCAGGACTCCGAGGCCCAGCCCGGCCCCCCCAGGCCTGGTCCCGGCACCCCCTTCCACGCCTTCCACAATCCACCCCGGGGCCCACTTACACTGGCACTGGCTCATTGTTGACATTTGTCCGTCTGCCCCCACCTCTGAGTTCCATCTGCATGAGAGGAGGGTGCAGGCGCCGGCCTGACACCGGGTGCCCCGCCAGCACTGCACCTGCCCATGGGGGGCACTGCGGGCCTCGTCCAGCTTTGCTCTGGCTCCCTCTGGGCCTCTGGGAAGTCCCGTCCTTCCCCGGGCCTCAGCTTCCGAATCTGCACTGCTCAGGCGCTACAAACAGCCCCATCCTCTCCTTTCTCCTCTGGAGCCTCTGATTTGATCATTACTGGACCCAGGGAAGAAGGGTACGTGCTTGTCCTTTTTCCCTCTGAAGATCTTACCTTACGGCGGGGTTTCCTCCCAGTAAATCCACTGTAAGCTGAAAACAGTGTGAGTTGAAAGTGCACTTGATACACTCAACTTACCAAACACCCTGGCTTCGCCCGGCCCGCCTCAGGCCCCCAGAGCAGAAGCATCTAACACAAAGCCTGTTACAGCAGAACACTGACGAGCTCGTGTAATTTGTCGAGTAGGACGCTGAAAGTGACGACAGGGTGGCTGTCTGGGCATGGCGTGGCCATCAGGCATCAGTTGTCGAGCCCCATGGTCGCGAGGCTGTCGGGCATCACAGGACAGTTTCAGTTCCGTACAGCACGTCGCTGGCTGGGAAAATATCAAAATTCAAATTCTGAGGTATGGTTTCCGCTGAATGTGTATCAGTTTTGCACCAAGTCGAAGCATCGTAAATCGGGGTCTGTAGTCTGTTTGGTCCAAGTTTCCAGGCAGTGACTCCCCCACCTGCCTAACCAGTACGATCTCCTGGTGCCTCTGGAAATTGCTGATGCTGTCGGGCCAGGCAAGCTGAACCCGAGCCACCCCACCAGGGGCAGCGCCCAGGCATCAGTGGCTGTGGTTAAAAAATCTTGATTCTGATGCATCAGGAGGACGGGCTTTTTCATTCTCAGGGTGCTTTCACACAAATCGTCTCCGGTGGTTCTCACACCTTTGTGACGGGTGAGGGCTTGAGCCAGCAAGGCTGGGCCTAAGCGACTCTGCCTCCACAGTGTGGCTGGAAGCCCAGGTCGGCACCTCCCACTTACCGGGATGATGCCCTTGCTACGGCAAAAGGCTTTTGGAAGCTGGGGCACACGCACTGTAGCTACAGAGGCCTGATGCCTCGGCTGCAGGGTCTCCCAGACAGAGGCACGCGGTCCCCGGGCCCCCAGAAAGCCCCAAAGAGAGTCCCTGACAGTGACATCTCTTTCCTGGAGAGCCTGCCAGGCCCAGCTGCTGTGATGGCCTGTGTCCACCAGAGGGCGCCGTGACCCGGCGCCGCTCAGCTGGGCTCTCAGCTCTGCGAACCCAAATGCTTTTTAATTGAAATTTTTTTTAATTCAAAAAGGATTTGCTGTTTGTACGCGAGTGCAGGTTTTCCTTATGCAGGAGACTAATGTCTTGAGTAAACAGATCCAGGCCCAAATCCACCTTCAAAGGTACTTGCTGTTTGCCCAAGGGAGTGAAAGACCTTCCAGAAGCGGCCCTAGTCTCTTGGGCAAACACTTTGGGGCCAGCAATCCCGGGCAGAAGACAGTGTCTGTGGGAAGGGTTATCCACAGCCTAAGGGGGATTATGTCTGGGGACATATGTTGAAATTTCATTTGGGGAGTTAGAGAAAACAAGACGTGGGGGTGGGGGGGGTAATGCTTTTCTGCAGCCACGATAACCTAAAAAGGGAAAGCTCCCAAGGGTAGGAAGGGGGCAGGGGGGTGGCAATCTGTGCGCTGCGCCAGGAGCCCAGGCCTGCTAGCAGGGGGGCGGAGGAGGGGCATGCGCGGGCTGTGAATCAGGAAAAGGCAGTGTGTGCATCCTGGACTTCCTGCTTTGCAAGGTGCCTTCTGTCCACGGCCCCGGGCGGGCATCTCCCAGGCATGGCCCCAGAGCAGCCAGAGCAGAGCCCCAGAGTGAGGTCCCTCCCACAGCATCCCGAGCCCTGACCTTTCTGCCCATGCGCGCCCACATCCATTCCCACGCCCCACTGTTTGGGCCACAGAATTGCCTGAACTAGTCCCCAGAACAGCAGCAGCAGGTCACCTGGCAGTGGGTTGAAAGTGTAGGATCTTGGGCTCCACCCTAGACCTTCAGAGTCAGGATCTGCGCTCTACCAGGGGCTTTACGTGTGTTAAAGGTCCATCAGCCTGCCACGTCTCTGGCCCTGGGTGCCCTCTCTCCTGGCCCCTGAGGGCTAGGCCCACCCACCAGTCCACACTGGCATCTCTGAAACCTGTGTCCACCCAGAACTGCTCCTACTAAGGCCACGTGGTGTTCCAGTGACCCCATCCCCAGCCTGTGCCACCCGGGCGCTCCTGCCTGCCTTCTGCTCTCCTCGCTGACCACACCTCCGGGTCCTCCACCCGCAAGTGCTGGGCTGTGTGCTTCTCTTGAAACATCTCCACATCTGTCTCCCCAGCCAGGCTCCTTCCCTTGGGTGCCGCTGGAGACCCCCCTCAGCCACTGGCAGAAACCACTCATGTTCTCCCACACCCTGCCCTTCCTCCTGTGTTACCCACTTGGGCTAATGGCGCTGGCCTGCACATGCTGTGGCCCCAGTGCCCAGCGAGGTGGTGGGTGCTGGTGGAGTCACCGAGGGACCTTTCCCTGTCGTGATGCACCTGAGCAGCCACCAGGTGGCGGTATTGTCCCAGACTTTGCTCCAAAGGCAGCCTTGTCTGGCACCGTCCCCTGGGCCAGCCTCCTGGGGTGGGAGTCCAGCCATGGCCTCTGCCCTGGTCACCAGGGCGCCCAAAAGTGAGCAGGTTGGGATCCGCTTTAATAGATTTTCCAAAGTAGCCAACAGATGTGCAGTGAGTGCCTGCCCGGTCCATAGCCTGCAGTAGCTCACTCCGTCTTCCCATTTGGCCCTGGGAGTAGATTGTGACCCCACCTCTCAGCGAGGCTTAACTGACGTATGACACTAGCTTCAGGTGCACAGCATAATCCATATTTATACAGATTGCGAAATAATCACAGTGAGTCAGCATTTGTCACTGTGGTTACAAATGTTTGTGCTGAGAACCTTTAAGGTTTATGCTTAGCAGCTTTCAGATCAGCACCACCCCTAGTCGCCGTGCTGTATGTGACATCCCTGTGACTTATTTTACAACTGGAATCGGTACCTTTTGACCCCTATTGCCCATCCACACACCCTCCCCCTGGGGAGCCCCGATCTGTTCTCTGTACCTGGAAGTATGGGGCGGTGGTTTTTTTTAGATCCCACAGTAAAGTCACGTGGTGACTTTCTCGGACTTATCTCACTGCACACAGTGCCCTCAAGGTCCAGCCATGCTGTTGCAAATGGCAAGGTTTCGATTTTTATGGCTGAGTAGTGTCCCGCAGCATGTATGCGCCCGCCACCTCTTCATCTGTCAGAGGGGGCGAGGCTGTCTCTGGCGTGGCCGCTCTCCGCGGCGCTGCAGGGAACGTGTGGGTGCAGACATCTTGCTGAGCTGGAGTTCAGTGGCGCTGCTGGGTCGACGGTTCGGTTTTCTGAGCGTCCTCTGGGTGGCTGCACCAGTTTGTGTTCCCAGCAGGGCACAAGAGTTCCCTTTTCTCCACAGCCTCGCCAGCATTTTTTCTTTTTCATATTTATTTTTGAGAGAATGGGAGAGAGAGAATCCCAGCAGGCCCTGAGCCATCAGCACAGAGCCCAACCTGGGGCTCGAACCAACAAACCGTGAGGTATGACCTGAGCCCAATCAAGAGTCAGAGGCTCAACCGGCTGAGCCTCCTAAGCACCCCAGCACTTCGTAATGTGACCCCACTTTAGAGATAGGTTCACTGAGGTTCAGAGAGGGGCAGAGACCTGCGTGCGTCACCCTCCACCTCCTTCCTTCCCGGCGGCAGATGGCTGTAGGGACCACAGTCACAGCTGCGGCGCTGAGGTACTCCAGACAGGATGGGGCCAGCGCACATCTGGGTTCCGCCTGTCCGGGCTCAGCCCTTGGGCTCCCCAGGCACGGGTGGCTGCGGGGCTGCCTCTGCCTCCCCACCCTTACTGCTTGAGGGAAAGCCCTCATTCTCGATGGACCCCTAAAGCCGTCAGCACTTAGCTGTTCTCCGTGCCCTAGGCAGCCCACCTGGGGGCAGGGGCCAGGCCAGGCCTCATACCCACCTCCCCACAGTGTCCCTGAGGAAACAGCCTCAGCTGGAGGCCAAGTTCAACCAGGGCGGCTCCACTCTGCTCTGTTTTTACATAGAGAAGCCCCTTTAGATACGTTTTCAAATGTTTCACAGGGGCGCCTGTGGGCTCAGCCCCAATTTCGGCGCAGGTCAAGATCTCACAGTTTTCAAGTTTGAGCCCCACATGAGGCTCTCTGCTGTCAGCACAGAACCTGATTCAGACCCTCTATCCCCACCCCTCCTCTGCTCGCTCTCTCAAAAATAAACACCTAAAAAAATGTTTAACGACCACTGACCTGATCCAAGCTCCTCACTCCTAAACCCCTAGGACCACACGGCGGCTTCGGCACATAACGGGCCGGGCTGCTGGCCACAGGGCCCCCCAGCCCCTGCGGCTCAGGCCAGCAGGCCCGCGTCTGCAGGAGGGCACTCCTCGCCTGTGTCCGCTCTTGCCTGGCACGCCAGCCCCACGCCTGGATGCCCACTGGGCCATCGGGGGGGAACTGCGGGGCCCCCTCCCCCCCCCCCCACCCGCAGAGGGCCCTGCCTCTCTGAGTCTCCATTAGACGCGGAGCCCACCGGCCTGTACGCGCTTCCGGCACCTAGGGTCAGGCAAGCTTCAGTTGTAAGTATGAGGTGGCACAGGTGTGCCCCTCTGGGTGCCACCCTGGCCCGGACTGGGCACCAGTGTGGGCACTACTGCTGGGAGCCTAGAACCTTCATCAGTTAACCAGGACAGTCACACACCCTTCAGGGAGCAGCTCCGCGCACGTGTGGGGTGCTGCCCCTTCCCTGCATCTCGCGGGGTGTTGGCAGCCGTGCTCAGAGAGCACAGAGTCCAAGGGCGCCCTGTGACTGTCGCCAGTCGCCAGTCAGCGGTGGGATGGCGTTTACCCGGTGCGACCCTCTCCCGGCAGGCAGCCCGGCCCAGGGTCAGCGCCTGGCCTTGGGCACTGCAGCCCCTGGCACGGGAATCCGTCCTCACGACCGGGCGGCCCCCCGCGGCAGCAGCGGGGGGCAGGGTGTCCGCACTCAGGGTCCCCACTGACCTGCTCTCCGCCTGCTCCCTCCCGCAGTATGAGTACAGCTTCCGCACGGAGCAGAGCGCCGCCGCCCGGCTGCCACCCAGCCCCACGCGCTGCCAGCAGGTCCCGCAGTCCTGAGCCCGGCCGCCACGCCACCGTGGGGCAGAAGACGCAGCCACCCAGACTCCTGAGCGCCCCTCCCGCGCCCTGTCCAGTCCCTCCTGCCCTCACCGCCCCTGGGGGCTCGTCTGGGAGACGCTGAGCGGTTACGTCCTCGGCCATCGGCTTGCCTGACGGGACACCCCCGCCTCCCCGGGGACACTGTTCATAATCGCGACTAACCTGTGTTTGCTATAGTGACCAGCGGCTCCTAGTGTGTCTGTGTGACACCAGCCTCCTCCACACCACCCCACCCCCGCAGGAGTCCCCCGAGGGCCCTGCACAGGTGCCGGCGCTGCCCAGTGACCCGCTGGCTCGCTCTGACTGCCACTAGGCTGGCACATTCCTTCTGGGAGCCCGAGGCGGGTGGCAGCTCGGCATGCCCCCTCGAGGACTCTGCCAGCACCCCAGACCCGGGGCCACCGGCATACCGGCCCTCACACCCATGACAGCACACGCCCTGAGGACACGAGGGAGGAAGAGGCCTGAGGTCCCCAAGAGGCCTCTGGCCCCACTGGTGCCAACCCTCAGACTCAGCCCCCGATTCACACACTGGACACGCGGAGGTCAGGGAGCAGCCGCTTGGCTGTCCCCACAGAGGACTTGCCTTCTGGACGAGAGGCCGAGGGACCTGGTGCTTGCTTGGAGGTGAGTTTGGCCACCCAGGACACTGTGCTCACCCACCATTCACCCTGTTCCTCCCAAAGGGCTCATCCATGCAGTGCCCACGTGCCAGCTGCCTTGGCCCCGTGCCCTGACCCAGAGACACCCCCCGGGCTGCGGGGAAGAGACCCTGTGAGCTGGTGTCCAGCCTCAGGGGGACGTGGCCCTGTGGTCACCCAGCTTCTCAGAGCCAGGCTGCATCTCGACCGGCTCTGCCAACAGCAAGAGTGGTTTTTAAAAGTCCGTCTGAGCCCAGTCACCGAACTGGGGCAGCATGGACATTTCTGCCACAGCTGGCCAGTGGCCGCACTGGCCTCTCTCCCAGTGCTGGCTGCCAAGTTCAGCTCCACGCAGGTTCGCCATGAGAACAGGGCTGCCGCCCTCCCCTCAACAGCCTGCCTGCTCCAGTCACCAGGGTCAGTCTTAATTCCACAGCATGCCGGGATCCCCCATCTCCGAGGTCACCAGAAGGCGGGAGATTGGAGGGGGGGGGCCATGGAGAGCAGTGAGGTTCCCCACCACGAAGACAGCACAGCAGAGCCCCAGCCAGGGACGGTCCCCGCCTCCCCGTGGCTCCTGGGATGGCATGTGGTGGCTGGGGCAGACCTGGCCAGCAGTGTGGAGGGTGGCCACCAGCTACCAAGAGGGGGCGGGGCAGAAATACCTCCTGTACCTGCCACCAGCTCCGCCACCTCCCGCCTGTCACCTCTGGATCTTCATGGTGATACTTCCCGATTTCTGTGCAGTAGGGACGCAGTCACCTCTCCCTCCCTTTGCCCAGACCCGGGTCGCCCCTGGTGGCAATGGCCTTCCTGTGCCTCCCACCCAGCAAAGTGGCAAGAAGATGCAGGCAGTGGATCCCCCGGGGCCCAGGAGGCCAAGGACTATGGTGCTCAACCAGGAAGGAGCGAGCGCTGAGCTGTTCTCAAATGGACCGTGGAGATAAGCTGATTGTGTGTCTGGGGAACTAGAGGGGCCCCGGAACCTGGGTCTCCTGCTGCTTGGTGCATGGGTGGCTGCTCCAAAACCACGTGACCTGTGACCCCAAGCCCAGCAGAGGGACGGCCCTGATTCCTTCTGTCCCCTGCACTGGGTCTGTGCACCTTGCTCCTGGCCTGCCTGGAAGCTTGCCGTCTGACCCGCGGCACGGTAGATGTAAGCTACGTGTAGCGGTGACTGAATGTCACCCTAAACCGTTAGGACACAGGCAGCAACCCTGTTAGGGAAAGGTTGGCGTCTGTGGTAGATTTTAGGCTGCTCCCAGCCCTTCTGCCTCCTGAGAGGTGGCGGGAGGGGGGGGAGAGCAAGTGTGTGATGACAGTAGACTGGGGGGGAGGGGGGCGTGTGCAGACACAGGGACACCCTGGACCCCTGGTGCACCCCTGGGACGGAGCGACCTTTTCTTTCCCCTGCGGCCCTTCGGGAGGGAAGGATAAGGGTCCTCGGAAGTGTGGAGGGCAGCGGCCAGGCCCCCGCTCCCCCCAGAGACCAACCAGAGCACAGGCTTCCCCCTATCTTCTCTTCCCTCTAAAAACGCATTCTCTCTCCAAAACCCTAGATGCGGCCCAGTGGGAATAAGGGGGAAGTGGGGAGCTCCATGTTGTTCTACAGATTTTTATCAAGGCTTTCCCCGCCCCAAGGCCAGGGGCCGATATGGGCCACGCCGCCTGCCCCTGGGAGAGCTGGGACCAGGTCACAACCCCCTGCCCGCCCGTCTGCCTGGCTGGAAGTTCTGACCCTGCACGGCTGGCCGCCAGAGGCCCTGACGTTTGCCCCCACCCCCACCCTGTGTCATTCCAAAAGGCAGTGCAGCGGGCGACACGGACTAACATGTACTAAGCACCTGCTCCTGGTCAGGCGCTAGCACATTTCTCCTCTTTAAGCACATTTTCTCCTATTTTTCCCCCTCGAACAAGTACCCAGAAGTGGCTGTTAGTTGCTCCTGGTTAGAGATGAAGTGGTGGCAACCCGTCCACGGCCCAAGCTGGGAAGTGACAGAGACAGGCTTCGGGCCCCAGAGCCACGGTGCCCGTCCAGTAAAGGACTTCCCAGCGCCACCAGCTATGCTGCTCCAAGCATGACAGTGTCGCCACCCCAATGCGCCACGGTACTCGGAGAAGGGCATGACCCCACCTGCCTGCTCCCTCCACCCAGACGAGGGCTCCCCTGGGAACCGGGAGCCCGAGGGCAAAGCAGGGCCTGGACACAGCTGAGTGCCCGCAAGGGGTGCACAGCCAGGCACTGCCTTGGTCCTGGAGCCCTCAGGTCTTTCTCTTTCTCTGCCCGTGCCGAATGCCACCCCCCCAGCGGCTGTCACCATGAGACAGGGCTTCTGTTCTCCCAGCAAGAGGTGCACGAGCTGCCCTGTGACACTGGGGTCTCAGCCAGGCCACTGTGCCCTCACCACGGGGATGACGTCCTTCCTGTATTTATTTGAGGTGACTCATATTTGGCGAAGGGAAGTTTCACTGTGTGATTGTCTTAATATAATTTGTTAAATAAATGTTTGTTTTAACCTTTTCCCGGCTTGCTGCTGTGGTGCTGCTGCAGGGAGGCCAGCGCCCCGGGGGAGGCTCAGGGCTCCGCATCCCCCCCAGGCTCCTCCCAGATGCCATGGGGGGGAGGGAGAGTGGGGGACAGCCTCCCCGGCCTTCCCAGCCTCTAGAAAGAAGGCCCAGTTATGAACCCGCGGAATCCAGGAGGGCCTTGAAAGCCCTGCTGTTCTGGGGAACAACCCTCAGGAATGCTCCTTGAAGACGAAAACTCCAGTTGCACAAAAGCATGTGACACCGAGCGCCTGAGCAGGCCGCAGGCAAGGACGCGCTGTCCCGTGCGGCTCACCCGGGGCCGGCGGCACAGGCTCCGGGGCGGCCAGGCGGCTCAGAGGACATGCAGCCCCCATGACTTTGGTCCCCGTCCCAACGGCCCACCTGCTCACAAGACGGCACTCCGAACACCCGGGAAGGGACCAGGGGCCTGCGGGACCCAGCCCAGGGCTCTGCGCGGAGGCCATCAGTTCAGATCTGTCAAAGCTCTTTGCCTGCTTTGGAAGTGGCGTCTGCATTTTTGGGCTTGACATGAAAATCGGAGCTGTCCCTGCCTCCAACCCTGTTTACAACAGACTCAGAATGGGGCCACCTTTAGCTCGGCTCTCATTAGGACCAGGAGAGCCCCCCAAGTGTCCGTGCCTCCAGCCTAGGACCCCCACCTCTGGCGTCTCCCAATAGCAAGGAAAAGCAGCTCAGAGAATTCCACGAGAGACCCACAAGGAACACTCAGCGTGGAGTTTGAAGGGCTGGACTCAGATTCTGGCTCAGCCATGTCCTGACCACACGGACACCACGGTTACCCGGCACCTGGAGAAGGAGACCATGCGTCCCTCACGGCCTACCCCGGGAAGAGGGGACGAAGTAGCTCGCAGGGCACTGGGCACAAGCAGAGACCGTGTGACATGCGGGCCCTTTCTTTGGGGCAAGTGTTCTGTGGGGCCATCCACGGCCTAGTGCTAAGTCACCAAGGAAGTTCACATGGTGGCCTCTGACATCCAGGACACAGAGCCGGTTTGCAAGAGGCCTCCTGCACTGCTCAGACAGACAAATGGATTCCCCAGAGCCCAGGCAGCTCCCAGGCCTCAGGGCAGCAAGAAACCAACACCTACATACAACAGCCTAGACCAGGGCAGGGTTAGTGGCCAGACCCGGAGGAAACTTGGAGCCCAAAGCAGGATGCAGCCAGGCGGCACCTGCTTCTGCCTTATCTGCCTCCACCGGAGCGGCTGCTTCTAGTTCTCTCACACTCGGGCCTCCTCCCATGTGCCCTGTGCACCAGCGTGCACGGTGCATACACCCGTGTGTATACACAGCCACTCGGGTGTACACGTCTCTGATGAGAAGCTGCAGAGGTAAGAGTCCCAGGACAGACTGATTGGCTAGCCCGGGTCAGGTGACCTTTTTGGCCCCAGCGGCTCCGGCCTGGGGGGGCGAGGGGGTGTGTGACCACAAAGTATCAGGAGCGGCTCTGATTTATTTAGACCCTGCAGAGGCATCTGCCAACAGGGGAGCCTGAGCCTGTGGGGGGAGGGGTGGCACCTCTTCCCAGGGAGACGGAAAAGCATTCCGTCAGCAGCTCTGTGCCACGGGCAGAAGACGCAGAGGTGGGCGGAACAGCGTTCATGCACCTGTCCGTCTGTCCTCTCCAGCCGTGTTGTAAGAGCACCTTCTACATGTAGGCCCTGAGCCCGGCACCGGGGAGTCAGCAGTGACCCAAGAGCACGGAGGTCCCCACCCGGAGTCCATCCCCACTCACCCCTGCCATGTCTCTTCCACTTCCCCCGCTGCATCTGCTTGGTTTTTGTTTTGTGTTTTCCCTGGCCACCCTGGCTCACCCCTGTATCTTTGGGCTCCCCGAGTGCCGCCCTGACCTTTCCCTCCCTTTCCGGCCGTCGGGCAGCCTGTGTCTGTAACTGTGCTTAGCTCTCTTGCCGGCCCACCGGGGCGGCCCCACCCGGGTGGTACACCTTGACCTTGGCACATCCCAAGCAGAGCCCACCATATCCCACGAGCCCAGAACTGCTCCCCTTCTCCTGCCTCTGGGTCCTGGAACAGGCCCCAGCGTCTCCCACAGAGCTGCCCGACCTGGAGCCGCCTGTGATCAGCTCTCCTCTCTACACATGCCAACTCGGCCACTATTTATTTTCCCTTCTTGCTGCTCCTTTTTAAATTCTGCCCCTGGCACTTTTCACCTGGATTACAGCGCCAGCCCCTCAGCCAGTCCCCTGCCCCCAGCACCTTCCCCTCCCAGCCATCCTCCTCATACCCGGCTAATGAGATGCTTCTGCTTACAACGCTTCAGCCCTCCCCCTAAGAATGAAGCCGGAGTCCCTCAGGTTCCCCAACACCGTCCTTCCGGGTCTGACCCTGCTTCCTGCCCCAGCCTCACCTCCTGCCGACCTCCCTGGTGGACTTTTCATGGTTCTTCACACCCTAAGCTCTGTACTGCCTTTGCCTTTGCATATGCTGTTCCCTCTGAGATGCCTTTCCCTCACTTTTCTGCCTGGTCAAGCTTGTTCATCCTCTAAGACTGCTCAGACACCTCCTCTGTGATGTCCTCCTTGACCCCCCGGAGGCAAAGCTAACATTCCTCCCCTTCAAGCCACTCCCTACCTTGCACACGGGAACCAGCAACCCCCGGGCAACACTGCAGCCCCCCGATCCCTCCATCAGGCCATCTCCTGAAGGAAGGGGAACTGGTCTCATTTGTGACACCTTCCTCCACAGCCATGTGTGTGCACAAACCAGACACCCAGCACCGGCCTTGAATAAAAACCATCAAGAGCAAATGCTCGCTGACTGACTTCCTCAAAGTGGGGAGGGCGACAGGTGGGCTGGACCCCATGCCGACTAGCCCAGGAACGGGCCCCAGTGGCCCTGGCCGCGAGGCTTATGACCATCCCAAGGACTGTGATGGCCAGCCACGGCCCTCCCTGGACAAGTCCCGATGCTGGCCCCAAAGCGACCAGAGACAAGAGAACTGGGTCCTCAGCCTGTCTCTGAAGCCACTGCAGCCAACAAGGCCCACGATGGGTGTGCAGCAGGCGGGTGAGCGGCCACATGCCGCTCGTTCTCCCCCTCGAGCCCAATGCAAGGGGCAGCCAGAAAACCATCAGTGGATCACAGGAGCCAGCACTAAACCCAGGGAAGGTTGGGGCTGGGAAAAGCAGCAGGCCAGAGGGCAAGACGGCCCATGGCACAGATGAGAGATGGGGGGGGGGGGGCAATATGCTGGTTGTGCGCGTTCATCTCCACGCGCACGCACGCGCACACACACACACACACACACACTGCACTGGGTGGCTCATGTCATCCTTTCACTACGAAAACAGCAGCTTGGACCCCTAAGCTCCTTCCCTCTCTTCTCCCCATACCTTGGGCCAGGTAAGTGTCCAGAGACATGGGTCTTGGGAAAAGTGGTGCTGGGCAGGGGTCTTGGCCCTTCCCTTTGGGTCTGGATCTCCCTAAGGGGAAAGGCACAGAGGAAGACATGGGCACAGATGAACAGCCAAGACACATCCATCCCCACTCCCTCTTTATCCTTCTCTGGAGGGGGCACAAGATTCACAACCTTAACTGCACAATGGAACCTCCTAGAGACGTCCTGTGCCCAGACTGCACTCAGATCGGTGAAACCAGAACCCCTAGGGGAGGGACCCATGAGTCCGTCAATTTTCAGTTTCCCCAGGTGATGCCAGTGTGCAGCTGAAATTAAGAATCATCAAGTGGGGCACCTGGGTGGCTCAGTCGGTTAAGCAGCCGACTTTGGCTCAGGTCATGAACTCAGTTCAAGCCCTGCGTCGGGCTCTGTGCTGACTGCTCAGAAGCCTGGAGCCTGATTCAGAGAGACAGAGACAGAGACAGAGAGAGAGAGAGAGAGAGAGAGAGAGAGAGAGTGTGTGTGTGTGTGTGTGTGTGTGTGTGTGTGTGTCTCTCTCTCTCTGCCCCTCCCCTCCCCTCAAAAATAAACGTTTTTAAAAATGCTTTAAGAATCACCAAGCTAAATTCTGGGGTTTCCCGGATACATGTTACTTCCCTCAGATACAAGTTACCAGCAGTGGAGCTTAAAGTCCAAAGGAATAAATCCACAGGAGAAAAACAGACCCCAGAAGAGGGGTCCACAAAAGGAACACAGGAAGCTGACCAACCAACAACAGAAGAACGGACAGACCAGACAGCATGAGTTTAGTATAAACAAAAGCTAGCCCCCAAGAGAGGAGGGCACTGGAAACATTAGGGACTTATTCAAAGCAACTTGCCCCTGTCCATCAGTGCTGAAACGCGGACAGGCCACCGAGGAAAAGAAACCTGTAAACCAGCAATTGCACTTGAAGACTTTACCGCACCTCCCCCAGAAACCAGGCGAATTGATAAAACATGAGCAAATAGGCCAGCATGACCCCATAGACAAAAACACCATAAGAAAATTACAGGCCAATATCTCTAGTCAACATGGATGCAAAACCCCTTATTAAATATTTGCAAACCAATTTCAACAATGCACTAAAAGGATCATATACTGTGATTGAGTGGAACTTATTCTAGGAATGCAAAGATGGTTCAACATCTGCAAATCAACCAATGCTACACCACATCGATGAAATCAGGCTAAACTATAGGCAGAAACAGCATCTGACAAGATTCCACATCCATTAATGATAAAAATCTTTTAACCAAGTGGGTATAAAGGGAATGTACCTATATGTTCCCTTTCCTATACCCATATATTCTCTATAACATAATAAAGGCTTTACAGGACAAGCCCACAGCTAACATACTCCATGGTGAAAAGCTTTCAGGATCAGGAATCAGACAAGGATGCCCACTCTCTGACCACTTTTATTCAATATAGTATAAGAAGGCCTAGCCAGAGCAATTAGGCAATAAAAATAAAATACATCCAAATTCAGAAGAAAGAAGTTGTCATTATTTGCAGACAACATGATAGGGTATAGAGAAAATCCTACTAAAGACTCCACCAAAAAATTGTTAGAATAAATGAATTCAGTAAAATACAAAATACAAAAATCAGTTGCATTTCTATACACTGATAATGAGCTGTCACAGTGAGAAACTAAGAAAGCAATCCAGTTTGTAATTGTATCAAAAAGAATAAAATACCTAGGAATAAATTTAACCAAAGAAGTGAAAGACCACTACACTGAAAATTATAAGACACTGGTGAAAGAAACTGAAGAAGACACAAATAAATGGAAAGACATTCCATGTTCATGGATTGGAAGAATTATTAATGTTCAAATGTATTTCCCAAAGCAATCTCCAGATTTGATGCAACCTCTATCAAAATTCCAATGGCATTTTTCATAGAACTAAAACAAAGGATCCTAAAATGTGTATGGAACCACAAAAGACCCAGATAGCCAAAGCAATTTTAAGAAAAAAGAACAACGTTGAAGGCATCCCACTCCCTGATTTCAAACTATATTAACAATCTATAGTAATCAAAATAGTATGGTATTGGCATAAACCAGATACACAGACCAACAGGACAGAAGAGAGAACCCAGAAATAAACCCATGCCTAGGATGATCAATTAACTTAGGTCAAAGGACCAATAATATGCAATGGGGAATGTGCAGTCTTTACAATAAATGGTGTTGGGAAAACTGGTCAGCCACATGCAAAAGAAAGAGACTGGACCATTTTCTTACACCATGTTTAATTAAAGACTTAAGTGTAAGACCTGAAACCATGAAGCTTTCTCCTAGAATAAAGCAAGGCAGTCAGCGTCTGGACATCAACCTTAGCAAGTTTTTTGATCTGACTCCAAAAACGAAGGCAACAAAAGCAAAAATAAACAAGTGTGACTACATAAACTAAGAAGCTCCTGCACAGCAGAAAAAACCATCAACAAAACGAGGCCACCTACTACAGGAGAGAAAATGTTTTCAAGTCATGTATCTCATTAGGTGTTAATATCCCAAATATATAAAGAACTCCTACCTCACACAACTTGATAGCAAAACATAAATGAAACAATCTGATTAAAAAATAGAGGACCTGAATAGACATTTTTTTAAAGACATCCAGATGGTCAACAGACACATGAAAAGATGCTCAACATCACCCTCGATAGGGAAATGTGAATCAAAACCACAAGGAGATATCACCTCACACCTGTTAGAACGGCCAATATCAAAAAGACAAGACATAGCAAGTGTTAGAGAGGCTGCAGAAAAACCCGTGGGCACTGTTGAGGGGATCGTAAACTGGTGCAGCCACTAAGGAAAACAGTATGGAGATTCCTCAGAGAGTTAAAAACAGAACTACCCTATGACCCATCCATTCCCCTGCTGGGTATTGATCTGCAGGAAGTGAAGACCCTCAGTTGGAAAGCTATCTGCACCCCTATGTTTATTGCAGCATTATTTACAACAGGCAAGACGTGGCCGCAACCTCAGTTTCCATCAGTGGGTGAATGGATGAAGATGTGGTATATATATACAACTTAAAAATATTCCACCATAAAAAAATAAAATCTTGCCATTTGTGACAATATGGAGGCAACGTGAGAGCATTGTGCTAAGTGAAGTAAGTCAGACAAATACTGTGTGATCTCATTTATAGGTACGTTTAAAAAAAAAGCTCACAGATACAGGGAACACGTTGGCACTGCCCTCTGGCAGTAGGGTGGGAGCAGGAGAAAATGGCTCAAAAAGTACACACTTGCAGTCATAATATAGTTAATCATGGGGATGTAGCGTACAGACAACATGGTGACGACAGCTAATGACACTGTATTGCATACTTGGAAGTGGCTAAGAGAACAGATCTTAAAGTTCTCCTCACAAGAAAAAAAATGTTAACTATATATGGGTAACAGATATTAACTAGATTTATTGTGGTGACCACTTCTCAGGATACACAGCTATTGAATCATTAATTCTCTCCTTCTCTCTGCCCCTCACACCATCTCTCAAAAAAGAATTTTTTTAATACACATGAGCAGACAGATAAAAAATCCGAATAGCCTAAATAATCAGCACAGCACTTTCCACCCAAGATAGAATTCATATCCTCTTAAAATTTACTATGTACTAAACCACTGAGGAAGTCTCAATAAATTCCAAACCACCAACATCACACCTAAGATGATCTCTGATTTTGGTGTTGGATTAGAAATGTATAACAAAACAGTAGCTCCTTAAAATCACATACAACTGGAAAACACACAACTGAGCGAGAGAAAATAATAAGGGAAATGACTGAAATCTCAGCACGGAATGATGACGAAATACCTACACAGGTCAGGGTCTTCAGGACACCGCTGAGCAGTAAGTGTAACGAAACTTAGTCTAAATTTATCCAAAAACAAGAAAAACTGAAAACAACCAGCCTCAACTTCCAATTGAAGAAGGTAAGAAAAGAGCAGTGAATACAAAAAAAAAAAAAAAAAAAAAAAAAAAAAAAAAAAAAAAAAAAAAAAAAAAAAAAAAAAAAAAAAAAACCAGGAAGAAATGACAGGAAGACAGTGAAATAGAGGAAACAAATAGAAACGTGAACAGTTTCTTCTTTGTAAAGAGCAAAAGACAAATTTCTGGAAAGAGAGACGATACAAATAAAAATCAAAACAAGAAATACCCCCAGATACAACAAATTAACAAGATTATTATGATGAATCCTATGTTAAGTATCTGGAAAAATATAAAATGTTGAAAGTGATATAAGAATTCTAGAAAAAGAAACAAGTCGATTATATGTCAATTTAAAAAGAGACTGTCTGGGGGCACCTGGGACTCAGTGGGTTAAGTGCCCGACTTCAGCTCAGGTCATGATCTCACAGTTCATGGGTCCAAGCCCCACATTGGGCTGAAACAGACATTTCAGATCCTCTGTCCCCCTGTCTCTGCCCATCCCCTGCTTGTGTGCTCGCTCGCTCGCACTCTCTCAAAAATAAATTTCAAAAGACAGAGAGAATGTCTGGGAGAAACTGAGATACTTCACCCCAATCAGAGGACAAACCTTAGATGTCAGTTCCAAACCCTGGTGAGCACGTGGGCTATGAGGACAAGAGGGAGAAGCCTCACTGGATGTGACTTCAGGGGACAGGGTTTGGATCCACGAGTGGACACAGCAGGGAGGCACATCTCTGTGTGCCCAGAGTTGTCCAGCCATGCAGGGGCCCCCTCACAGCGAGCACCCCCTCACT
The DNA here is from genome assembly GCA_004023845.1 of Helogale parvula. Lineage (NCBI taxonomy): Eukaryota > Metazoa > Chordata > Mammalia > Carnivora > Herpestidae > Helogale > Helogale parvula. Next base: position 30,672 of record PJEM01009131.1, read on the forward strand.
GGAGAAATGGGGGCCCGCTGTGGAGGACACTGACGGCACGAGGGTGTCAGTGGTCTCACTCATCCGGGAGTGGATGACCTCAGCTAAGGCCAGTGGGTTTATGGTGCTGTGTTGCCGTCATTCCACTGCTTTCTTCTCTTTTACGTGTGGGTTTTGGGGTTTTTTTTTACTGAAGGGTAACATTCGTACGAAAAAGGTGCCCAAATCATAAGTGTACTACACGGTGAATACTCACAACCTGGTCGCACCCATGTAACCAGCCCAGACCAAGAAACGGACCTCACACGGCTTAGAAGACCCCTCAGCGCCCGCCCGCCACCACCCCTCAGAGGCACAGGAGCACTGTCCTGACTCTGACCCCCAGATCAGTTTTGTTTTTGAATCTTCTGTAAATGGAATCGTAGGGCACCTGCCTCTTTTGTCCCTGGCCCCTCCCCCTCAGCAGGGCCGCGCGAGGTTCACCCAGGCACACGCGGCGGGGGTGCCTTCCCTCCCTGGCAGGCAGGAGCCCACGGCGTGAAGGTGCCCGTTTCTCCAGTCCGCTCCGCCGCCGGTGGACGTCCGAGTCGTTTCAGTTTGGGGCCGCTGTCGGCAGCCCCGCGGACGCCGAGCACCTACAGCGTTTGGTGCAGGTGCGTACACATCGCCGTCGGGGGTCAGAACTGCCAGGAGCGGAACCGCGGGCCCACACAGGAGGCGCGTCCTCAGCACTGGTGACGCTGCCAAACGGTCCTCTGAAAGGGCTCTAGCCATTTACACTCACGCCAGCAATGCACAGCAATCCCAGTTGTTCCACATCCTTAACAAAACTTAAGACTTCGGAAAATTAGCCATCTCGGAGATGAAGTAGTATCTGACTGCATTTCCCTATTGACTAATGAGGTTGAGCACATGTTCATTTGTTTATTGGTCAGTTGAATATCCTTTGTGAAGACCTAGTCTCTCGCCCATTTTCTACTGTATTGTCTTTTTCTTACTTTGTTTCTTAAGTTCTTGTATATTCTCAAAATAAATCCTTAAAATATATATATGCTATATATACACATATACATGTATGTATATATGTGTGTTTTTGCGCACACACACACACACACACACACACACACACACACAAATATCCCCTCCCAGCTATTGCTTGCCTCTCCTCCCTTTTAATGGTGTCTATTGATGAACCAGAGTTACGCTCCTACAAATCAACAGCAAAAACCCTAAGCATCCGATTTGGAAATGGGCAGAGGATCTGAATAGACATTTTTCCAAAGATGACATACAGATGCTCAACATCACTCATCATCAGGGAAATGCAAGTCAAAACCACAATGAGACGTCACCTCACACCTGTTAAGATGGCAACTATCAAAAAGACAAGAGCGAGCAAGGGTTCGAGAGGACGGAAAGCAACGGGAGCCTCTGTGCACTGCTGGTGGGCGTGCAAACCGGGGCAGCCGCGATGCAAACAGTGTGGAGCTTCCTCAAAAATTAGAAACAGAATTACCATATGATCCAGGCACCCCCCTTCTGTGTATTTATCTGAAGAAAATGAAAACACTAACTTGAAAAATGTCTGCACCCTCACGTTCAGCGCAGCTTTATTTGTAATAAGATCCAAGACACGGAAACAACCAGGTGTTCACTGACGGATGAATGGATAAGGAGAATGTTATATGTATATAAATTATGAATGTGTGTATTATACATATATATGTATACATAGTATATGCTATAGGTTTGTATACACACACACACACAATGGAATACTATTCAGCCACAAAAAGAATGAAATCTTGCCAAGAATGGAACGTAAGAACATTATGCTAAGTGAAATAAGTCGGACAAAGTACCATATTATTTCACTTATTATGTGGAATCTGAAAAAGCAAACAAAAACCCAGTTCACAGAAAGAAAAATTGATAGTTGGGGCGCCTGGGTGGCTCAGTCGGTTAAGCGTCCGGCTTCGGCTCAGGTCATGATCTCACGGGTTCGTGGGTTCGAGCCCCGCGTCAGGCTCTGTGCTGACAGCTAGCTCAGAGCCTGGAGCCTGCTTCGGATTCTGTGTCTCCCTCTCTCTCTGACCCTCCCCTGCTCGCTCTGTCTCTCAAAAATAAAATAAATAAATAAATCATTTAAAATTTTAAAAAAGAAAAGAAAAGAAAAACTGACAGTTACCAGAGGCAGTGGGGGAAAGGGGCTAAAAGGTACAAACTTCTATTGGGGCGCCTGGGTGGCTCAGTGGATTAAGCGGCTGACTTCGGCTCAGGTCACCATCTCACGGTTCATGGGTTCAAGCCCTGCATCGGGCTCTGTGCTGAGAGCTAGATCAGGGCCTGGAGCCTGCTTCTGATTCTGTGTCTCCCTCTCTCTCTGACCCTCCCCTGCTCATGTTCTGTTTCTCTTCATCTCAGGAATAGATTAAAAAAAAAAAAAACACTTAAAAAAAAGGTACAAGCTTCCAGTTGTAAAATAAGGAAGTCATGGGGATATGACGTATAACACGTGACTACGGTTAATAATACGGTGCTGCATGTTTGAAAGTTGCTAAAGAGAATAAATCGTAAAAGTTTTCGTAAGGAAAAGAAACACTTCTGTGACTGTGTATAGTGACAGATGTCCCCAGCCCTGCTGTGATCATTTCACAATATACACAAATACAGAGCCACAATGCCGTATACCTGAAACACCTATGTCAAATATTCCTCAATTTTCATAACTATAAAAAATTTCAGACATTAGCGATACAGTCCAATTACCCATCTTTTCCTTATATGGTTAGTGCTTTCTGTGTCTTGAGAATCTGCCGAGCCTTACAAGCAGATTCAAAAACGGCTTTTATTTCCTGCCGGTACCCTCCCTCGGAGAGGAGCCCTCAAAGACGGGAGAGGACACGCCCTGGGGGAGACAAGGCGGGCGCCGGATCTACACGGGGGTGGCCTGGGATGGAGGATGTTGCCGGTGTCGGGTCAACGAGGGGCAGCGGAGGCAACCACATCCATCCACACAGCGTCGGCAAACACCTTCAACACACACTTCACGTGTGTATCACCACCATCCTGCGCTCAGAGATCCCCCCCTCTGGCAAGTGGAGAGACAGGGGCCCCAGAGCGTGCCGGGAAGCACACAATCAGACCGGAGCCGGTTTGGGGGGCCCAGTCCCAGAATCCCCAGCTCCAGTGCTGGGCCCAGATGCAGCCTGGACGGAGTCCTCCCAGAAGGAAGTGTCCCATCATGGAGTGGGTACAGCAGGGAGAACTCAGAGGTCAGATGGGCCCCACTCAGTGCTCAGCTCTGCCACTTCCCTGAACGTGACCCTGGGGCTCTCCGGTGACAGCAGCTAGCCACCCAGGGCTTTCCTGAGGAAAAGGGCTCAGACCCATAACTTGCTTGGCCCAGGGCAGGGCACAGCGCTGGGGGCAGTGGAGGGACCCAAGGGCATCTGGCCATGGGGAGGCCCCAGAAGGTCAGAAACGGGGCTGAGTGTCTAAGGTGAGGGTGGCCCACCCCAGACCTGTCCACCCAGCGTGGGAACCTCCAGCTCAGTAGCACACACCAGTGCCCCATCAGTGTTCTGTGGCTGAATCTTGCCAGAAGGCCCAGGTACTAGTAGTCTGGAATTTGCTTCCAGGCTCAGTACTGGCCTTGCTGTACCCATCTCAGCTTCCTGCTGGGTAATGAGCCGCCACAGCCTCGTCCAGAGCTGCAGGGCTGAACACCCAGCACCTACCACACTGTGGGCCGCACTTCCAAGAGTGGGCTCCTGCAGGAGCTAGCCGGCCTCTTACAGCAGCTCCCTGGGAGGCGGCACGTGGCAGAAAGGCAAACCCCATCTGAGACCCATTTCCCGGCTGAGGAACCCAGGGAGCCTTGCACTTTTCTCTTGCCTGCTTTCTCCTCTGTAGAATTAGGGCCGCCCTCGAAGCTCCCTCTCAAGGCTGCTGGGCAGGGTCCCAGGAAACGGCCTGGCCTGCAAGGCCCCCTCTGCCCACAGAGCCCCGCGGCAGAGTCGGGCCGCCGGCGCGCACACCTGAGTCCGGCCGCGCGGGGGCGCTCTGCTGCATCCGGCCGGCCCCCTCCGCCTTGGTGACGCTTCCCACCCTTCCAGAAAGAAAGCGGAGCTCTGGGAGTTGTCCTGCCAGAAGGAAAATCCACCCACCAATCCATCCATCGTCTCCGTGCCGCGGACATCTGGTTGGGTGGAGGCCAGCCCGCAGTGCCAGCCTCCTCTGCACCCCTCAGGGGTCCCACTCGGCTCGCGGGGAGCTGCCCGCGTAGACTCTGGATCACCCGGATGGAGGACGCGCCTGGCCGGCAGCACTTGCCCTAACCTGGAATCCGGAGGAGCTGAGGGCCTGAGCCAGGGCTGTGGGACGGGAAGCCCCCAGCGCCACCCTCCCTTGCAGGTGGTTTTGGAAAGGCCACATCACAGAGCCTCCACTTGGGGCCTCAATTAGCACATCCTAAAATGGGAAAGTCAACAGTCCCTTTGAAAAGTTGCTGAGAAGGTTAAGGAGTTGCATCACCGTCGTCCAGGCCTTAGGCAAGCCACCTGTACCTATCTCGCTCAGCCTCAGTTTCCCTGACCATAAAATGGGGATAATAAAAGTCCTTACAAAGCCACTGCAGAGGGGAGATGGCAGCAGCTGCCTGGCACCCCTCGGGTCTCAGGAAAGCAGCTACTGGCATTGTCACGGAAGCTCAGCAGACACCCCCCAAGTCTGGCCCCATGCCTGTGCTCCAGAAGCCCACAGGTTGTCATTAGGGACCCAGGCCACTTAGTTTGGGAGCTGCTGGCTTAGGGCACAGATGGGGCTCCCTCTCTAGCTCAAATGGGGTGCTCCTGTGCAGCCCACAGGCATCTGGGAGGCAGTGCCCACGCCCCTCCACGCTCTTCTCTGGGCTCTCTCCAGTCGAGGAGCCAGGCAAAAACACTCAGCTTTTTGACACCATCCAGAAAATGAAAATGTCCCAGGCATCTAATCCTTCCCTTCCTTTTGGCAACTGAAACTGCCCTGAAACATAACCGCGGTAGTGAATGCAGCGTGGAGGTCCATCCTGGAGTCACGGCCTCCCGCAAAGCCAGCCTTGGGACTTGGGGAGCAAAGCCAACGCCGCGGGTCAGACTCGGTCAGGCCAGGTACGGGGCGACCCCTGACTCCCACCAGCCCACAGCACATGCTTCCAAACTGCCCCAACCTGAGGGGCATGCCAAGGACCCCGACTTCCCCTTCCCACCTAGGGCTGCCGCCTGCCCCCACTCCCCCCCCAAAAATATTTGGAATGGTCTTTGACTGAAACGAGATTAATCCTCAGTTCTCTGACAGTGTCTCTGGGCATGTGTTTTTATAACCCCTCTTTCAAATGAGAACCATTTGTCGCCGGGAAGCTGGGAGGCACAGCTCCAACTGCTGGGCCAGACATCACCAGCACCTGATTGAATGTCAAGGACAGTCCGAGGGGGCAGGGCTGAGGTGAAGGGTGGGGTGGAAGCAGGGATAACCTGTCCTGTGCTGGTCCCTGCCCTCGCCCCGGCTCCAGCCAGCCAGTGGCATAAGCCAGAGGAGCTGGCTCCAACCCTGCCTGCCCCCGACACCATACTGGAGCTAGTGACTTGACCTCTCTGAACCTTACTTTCCTCCTCTGTAAAATGGGAGGGATGGATGATGGCCCCCGATCTTTCAGGTCATGTGCCCAACCCAGCAACTAGAAGGCAGCAGGCAGGCCCTAGATGCTGAAGGAGGCTTTTGCACACAGTATTGGCCCCTTTGGGAATCCCTGGTGGAGAGGCAAAGTACTCCCGGCTGGGGCCTTCCAGAGGGCTGCAAATGTCTACCCTACGTGTGGCTCGGGCCTCCACCCCCTTCCAGGCTTAGCCCCAGGCAAGAGGGCATCCCTGCCCAGAACCGAGTTGCTGGAGCTTTAATATGGAGAGGGCTGCGTTTATAGGAACCACAACGCAGCCTCTTTAATTAACTCCCAGCCCTCTGTCGGTGGCCTCCCCCCTCAGCACGGTCTCCCTGCCAAGCCCAGGACCTGTTTGAAGTTTGCAACCCCTCCCACCCCCCTTCCTGCTGGCCCCGCTTGCTGAACCAACTACAGACCCTTCGGGCTCAGCTGGGAGGGATTTACTGGAGAATTTCAATCATGGGTTCTTGGCTCAAACATGTTGCTTCCCCCAAAATCTCCCCACAGGAGCCTGATGCTTGTGGAACCGAGGCTTGAAGGAGGGACTCCGATGACCTCAGAACTCGGAATTCCACCCGGGCCTGTCAGAGATCTCCCGGCCCCGCACTTGGAAGAAGGGAGCACAGAAGAGCAAGAAAGATGCAGGTTCCGGAGACAATGCAGAGGAGCCGGAATCCGTTCCCCCGTCAGGAGCTGCTTAGAAATAATTCCACCTCCACCGCCACCCCCTACCCCTGCAGGGGCACGTTTGGACAGGTGTCTGGATCTCTGCGGTGTAAGTCCCCGTTGGTCTCGGAGCTGGGGGAAGTCTGGGAAGGAATCTGAGAAGCCCGATCGGTAGAATGAGACACCGAAGCCACAGAGACGTGCCGTTTTTCTTAGGCTGCGTGGCTTGCCTCCCCCGAGGCGGTCCCTCAGCACTGTTCAGAGGAAGGAGCCCACACCCTTCCACGGGAGCCACGCCAAGAAGGTCCTGGGCCGGGGGGCCCCATATGCCGCTCATTTTCCTCCCCCCGCTGGGCAGGGCTGACTCGCTCCATTTCTCAGACAGAGATCTTTGCAAAAATGATGGATAAGCCACGGCCCCAACTGCTGTGGCCCTGGGGAGAAAAAACATCTTCTGCAGTTTCTAGCAAAGCCTCCCACTTCTCACTTAATAAGTGCTGAAAGCGGCACAAACAGAAAGCGCCCCAGCTTTCCATGACTAACGAGATGACCACATCAGGCAGCCGTGCTGGGGGGGAGAAGAGCGAGCCGGCTGAGCGTCCCGGGAGCGCGGTGTCCGGTTCCCTCCCAGGACGCTCCGCCAGCAGCGCTTTGAAGCCCAGGCCCGCCGGCCGAGCTCCAGCGCTTGGAGGAGCGGAGGGGGGCGAGGGCTGGGCCTCCCTCCTGCACGATGGGCACCGATTGCCCAAGATAAAGGAACCACAGCGCCATCCAACTTGTGCTGATTCGCTCTTTTCAAAAGCCCTTTCAGATGGTTTCACTTCTCTGCGCGCTTTGTTGAAAGATGTAAAAATTTCAAACCACCACAAAGTAAACATTTGAAAACTCGCTCTTTTCAAAATCAGTCACATTTTCAAAAACCCCTTGAATTCCATCTCTCCGCACCGCCCCCCCTCGTTTGCTCTCTTTGGATTGGAGTGTTTTTCATTATTTAGGAGCAGTCCAGGTAAAGCTGGTGTTTTCGAGCCGTGTTTTACGGGCGGGAAGTAGCTTTGTTATTTAAGAGATGTATTAGATAAGTCGGTGTCTTGTCAAAATCAAGCAGGTTTTCTTTATTAGGGTGAAATCGTAATGAACTCATCTGCTTCTAATATTTATAAAGAGAAGAGAGGCCATTAATTCTACTGCTTGTGAATAAAACCATCTGTGATTTCTTTCCATCTGATGGGTTTTGGTTTTAATATACATTTTTCACAAATAAGCGCAGGGATTTTTTGGTGAAAATGTCACATTCAGGATCTCATAAAGAAAGAATGCAAAGAGAGGAAAGCGAAATGTTTTGTTAGCTAAGTAATTTCTCACCTTGCAGAGTGGGGAACATTTGAGCCAACTTTAGCACATTAGGTGATAGAATCGCCCGTTCAACGCTAATGCAATCCATGACACGTTACAAGGCAAACCGCGTCCGTTTTGAAGTTTGTTTTCCTTCGGGAATTACACAGTTCATTTAACCTAATCTGTCCTGACACTTGAATTATAATATTATGAGCTTCTTCAGGGAAGTAAAACAGTAGTTGCCTGCTTAAAAGCAAAGCAGAAGTTAATAAAGTGGGCAAAATGTCAGGGAAAAGGGGCTAATCGAATCATGGGGTCATTCTCTAGAGAAAATACAGTCAAGTTGTATTTTTTTTTCCAGTGGAAATCTTGGACGCCTAATGACATATTTCTGTCCAGGAAGAAATCTGAACTCTGAAACCGAACTTGATTAAACCCCCAACTGCAGGACCTTGCCCAGTGGGACCACTCGGGGACTTTGACTTCTGGGTGTCAGAGCTTAATTAAAATATTCATCCAGCTGCTCTCCCCTCACCAAGGGGGCCCAGAGGAATTAAACCAATAAGCTTAATTCTATTAGTTCACCTGCCTGTGTACACAGAGATGCAGAAAGACCATTTACTGGTTCAGAAAAAAATCATCAGACCCGCCCTGTAAATGCAGTGTGGGCCGTCACCGCATCACCGAACGGTCCCCCAAACAGAGGTCCACACGGCACTCTGGAGTCTCAACTCCTGACTCCAAACACACACAGCTATTTTTAATCTCTCTTCCAAGAAAATGAAAATGCCAAGCGAGTCATTATAAGAACCTGTGTGTGTGCTAGGCTTTACAGGTCACTCATAAGAACATGTAGCATTTACTGAACTCCCCGTGCCACTGTGCCAACCTGCCCCCTCCAGGTCTCAAGGAAATCTTCATTTCCCTTTTATGAAGTAAACACCACTTATTACCCCCACTTGGCAGATGAGAAAACTGAGGCTCAGTGAGATGAAGGGACTTGAAGCCCAGACGCCTCAGACCAGAGTCTGAGCTCTTAACCCCTGGTGAAGAGGGCTTCACGGACAGTTTTAGCTTTGAGTGTATTTTCCACCTGCCACACACACAGAGGGCACAGGGGCCGTAAAGGCAGCCATCAGTCTCGAGCTCCCCCTTCCTCAGCACCCCCTGCCCCACTCCCCAAGGCCTTCACGGGGGACAGTTCCCAGTGTCTCCTTCCAGAGCTGAGGCTTACCCCAGCAAGTATGTGGATATCCTTTTAAAAAAGACAAAACGCACATGGAGCGTAACAGGTACCCCCCTCTACAGCTTGCTTTGTCCATCTCACAGCGTTATCCTGGGGAGTTCACATCTCGTTCCTGAGACAGCGTGCCATTCCACGCAACAGACGTAACAGACTCAGCCATGAAATTGGCCATATTCAGCCAGTTTGGGCAGCAAAACTGGGCACTTAACATGGCTCTTCTCCATGTGCCCCCTGGTTCCCTGTGGTGCACGCTTAGGCGGTTTCCCACCTTGCGCACCTACCGACCACCGTGCTTCACTATCCTGCCGCGCACAGGTGTGCTCTGTCCGGCAGACCCCTAGAAACACCACTCCCCGTGATGTGGGCACGGCAGGTCCCTCCCCTGGGCCCGAAGCCTCCGAAGTGAAGCTGCTGCCCCGCATCATTCCCGAAGCCCAGCAGGCTCTGTTGTTCTGGAAGACGGTAATCCCCACATTTGCAGTGCCGAATCACACGGATCACCCAGCACTACCACACGGAACACAACCACGGCTCAGGGTCCCCCAGATCACTGTGGCAACAAATGTTTTCCACCAAACACTAACTCCATCCCTGCTGACCGTATTTGTCAGCCAGGGAATGAGACATTTCCCCGTGATCAATACAAATGGAATAGAAATCTATCCCAGGCAGCAACAGCAAGACTTGGTTTTTTAATAAGGGGGCCTCCAGAGGATATTGCATTCCTATGACAACAGCCGACAGACCTTGATTTTTAGCGTCAGAACCTGTTTAATGCAGAGGTCTGCGGCTGGGGACCAGCCGAGCGCTGGGGTGGGTGTCTCCGGCTGAAAGCAGCCTGGATCTTAAAGGCTGCTGCAAAAACCGGCCCGCAGCCCCAGCCCACTGCCCGGCCTCAGCCCCTGCGGGCCACCTGTTCGCGAAGGCAGCTGCGTTTGCAGCCGGGCTGCGGTGGACCTCGTGGGGCCGGCCGGCCAGAGAGATCTGCAGCCACAGACCTGGCTGTTTACGGCATGCCGGTGGTCTCGGATGACTGGGCATCCCTGGGATGACGGCGACTTGCCTTAAACAAGCCCAGGTACCCGGGCAAAGGCGGCAGCGAGATGAGCGACCATACTGACGGGCTCCTTGTAAATTAATCTGGTAACAGAGGGACTCGAACAGACCCCCCTGAGCTGGTTACTGTTTGAAGAGACTTTGAGAAGCGCCAGGTACGAACTGTCCAGGACAAACTTGGATGTTCTGAAAACACAATTGTTGCCCCAACAGCCTAGATGCCTCTGGGTTGTGTCTCCTGATTTTTCTGCCTCTTTTAAAATTATCTGCTGATACAGACCAGGCAGACAGAGACAGGAGAAACAGGAAAACAGCTGGCATGTAAGGGAGATGGGATCAGCAGTGATTTATTTCCAAGGATCTGATATTTTAAGTTATTGTTATGTGTGTGCAATAAATCATATTTTAAAGTATCTGTTAATAGAGTGTTTTCCGAAAAAAAAATAATTAAAAAAAATTCTTTCAAGTGGATGTGTTGTTTTGAGAGGCTGAATCCTTGGGTTTTATTAAGAGATGTGACAATAGGAATGTGTCAATAAAGTTTTCCTCTGGGAAATTTTACCACCCAATCTTATCTAGAAGAGATCCTGTCCTTTAAAAAACTGGAAGAAAAGAAGCCATAGAAGGGATTGCTTCAAATACTTTGTTTAAATATATGTAAATGTATTTAGTCCTTTGGCTTTTTAACCACTGAATTCATGGTTAGGAATTTTAAATACCATGATGGGCTCTCTCCGAGTTTCAAAAGGCGACTCTCAAAATTACATCTACCAAAGCCCTAAAAATCAGGCACAGAGGTCCCTCAAGAAAGGTCTTGGGGGATGATTACAACACTCCTTTGTGTGACACAATGCACCCCGCTCGTGGGCACGCTCAGACCCTCTGTTGAAAGTAGCTGGGCTGCAGCTTAAAACTAATCTTGTCCGCGGCTCCCTGGCAAGAGGTCAGGAGGCGACTCTTTCAGAATATGATCTCCGGCGAGATCTGAGGGGCTCCAAGAATATAACAAGTTGTAAAGGGGCGGGGGGATGCGGGGAGAGAAAGAAAGAAAAGAATAAAAGCAAAATTAAATTTTTACAATTAAGTATATATTTTTTTCATTTAGTTAATTTCCAGCCGCTCACGTTTATTGCACATTAATTATGCATACAGCTTCTGTGCGGCTTAAAAAGTGAAGAATGCGATCCTTATCCTTTTATGGAGGATCAGGCTGCCTTGCCGGAGGCCCACCAGCCGCTGAAGCAGCCTCGGGTCAGAAGAAGCGGGGCTGCTCCCCCCACCCCGCCCCGCCGGCGGCCCGGGCACCTCACTCCTGGTCCAGCCCTCAGGTCCCCCCCACCTTAAAAGAGTCTTCTACCGCAGGGGTGGCTGCAACTGTTTCTAGGCCAAGTCTAGGGAAAAGACCCCACACTAGCCCCTGACCGGCCCCACTCAGCTGATCTTGACCAATATCTGCATTCAAACACACCGGCCCAGGCCCAGTGTTACAGTAGAATGCTGACAAGACCTTTGTGGACGGGTGTGGGGGACCCTCCCTCCCAACCCCTGCCCCCGAAACAAGCCAAAGGAAGCAGAGGATGTGGCAGCCCGAGGTAGGGGGATTAGCTGGCCCCAGGCTCAGTGCCCTCACCTGTGGCCTCAGGAAGGGACAGGCAGCTGGCCCTCTGCCAGAATGCTGTGTGACAGCAGACCAGGGCCACAGTCTCTGTGCCCTTCTCCCAGGACCTGCATGGAAACTTCCTCTGGATGGCAGCCAGTCCTCTGCCTCTCTTCCTGGGAGGCCTCCCTAAACCTGCTGCCCCCCACCCACTTTGGCTTCCCAGCCCACAGCTCCCCAAAGAGGGCCCCACCACCCAGGCAGATGTGGGGATTCATCCAGAGAGCCCCTTTACCAGCTGACCGGACTTGGGCAAAGAGAACAGACCCAGAAGCCCCAGGCTACTAGCTCAGCAAGCAAGAGATCCTCGGGGGCTTGCAGCTGCCCGAGTTTGGCCACAACCCTTGGGGCTCTGCATGGAGCTGGGCTCCCTGCGTCAATGAAAACCTGCCCTTCCTCCTCAGCCTGAGGCCATGTGCGTGCCAGGTCACCTCGTGGATACCAAGCACCCAGCCTGAGCTAGCCAGGACAAGGCAGCCGCCTGATTTCTTGCACACGTTTAAGCCCCACTACTTATCGCTACTGGGCAATTTGGGTGACAGGACTTCCTCTCTGATCCCCGATTCCTCGTCTGAAAATGGGGAGGACTGGACACAGGGCTGTCCCTGGGTTTGGGGGAAATACTGCCTCTGAAGCAGCAGCCCAGGGTGAGCACCTGCAAAATGAGAGCTCACAGCTCTGAGCGGTGGAGACCGATTTCACAGTTGAGGACTCGGAGGCTTCTGGAGGGAAGGTTGCTGCCCCGGCCGGCAGGGCTGGCCAGGTGAGCCCCGTGCCCTCTAGGTTCCTGTGCCCTCAGCTCACAAGGGGCTGGAACCTGACTCCTTCCGGCTCCACTATAGGTAAAGACCAGGCAAGAGCAAAGGGAAGCATGCAAGGGGAAGCCCTCAGGATGGCCTCTGTGGCTGCTGCTGGCTTGCCGGGCATCCTCACCCCGGAAAGGAAGGCTGGCACCCTCCACCCAGAGCCCCAGCCCAGCAGCTCCCAAGCGGGGCATCACCGAAGGCACGAAGACTGCAGAAGCAGCCGGGCACCAGGAGCTGGCTCCCCGGGGTCCCGCGCAGGCCGCGGCCCGCCAGGCCACCCCCAGCTGCGCCACTCGAGCGGGCGTGGGGACCGCACGGCCTCCTTTTCTGGCGTTTTAATAAAAAGTGCTCCCCCAATAGTCCTGCGGGGATAAACTGTAAACTGTCCCTCGGCCCTGCTCCTCTAGACTTCCCCCAACCGTCCTGCAGCTCCTCTGTGACCAACTTTTAAAATAAAATTGTCATCATAAAGAAATCAACCGTACGTAATCATAAACAACATGTTTAACATTTATTAGCCTGCCTTCTGACAAACTAAAATGTGAAAACATGCCAAAATTCTGGTTTCATAAAACAATTTTTCATCAAGTCCTTTCCTTTGACGAAATGCCTCGGTTTCATTCCTGGCTGGTGAGATTCACTTCAAATGAGGCACCATTTCCAGAAACAGGTCTTGGGTCTGATACTCCCAAGCATCTCTGGCTCCGTTCGACTTTCTCTGACAAGAGTCTGGCTTTCTTAGTGAGCAA
>PJEM01009131.1:43963-74540 GCA_004023845.1 Helogale parvula
AGTCTACTTTTGTCTGTGAATCTGAATTCTCGAGGCACCTCCTGCATGTGACATCACACAGCACCTGTCTTTTCGTGACTGGCTTATTTCGCTTGCTGTCCTTCAGGTTCAAACATGTCACGGCACGCATCAGAACTTCCTGCCTCTTTAAAGCTCAGTACTATCACTTGGTACCAAAACCCTATTTCTAACATCCCACAGCTACACAGTCACAACACACGCAAATGGTGCACATTGGATGCAACATTACAACGCTCCCCCTCGGCAGGGGAAAAGGAGGGGCCACTCAGCGCCGAGGAAGAACCCCCATCTCACCCCCACTTTGACAGCCCTGAGAAGAGTTGGGGACTTGGGAGTACCCCCCCCCCCAAGCCCAGGTCTCACAGAGATTCAAACCCAGCACCCGTGTGCCTGCCAAGCCCCTACTGTCCTCACGTGCCTGTCCTCCGAGCAGGGGCAGGGCCAGAACAGGCCCCCCGTGCGTTCTGGAGGGAGGACCTGGGACGGGAGGCCCTGTGGCCTCAGATGCATTCAATCAAATCGCTTCCGAGCACCTACTGTGCGCCAGCACTCCGGCTCTCTGAACGCTCACTGACTTTGACTTTGTCACCGCGGGTCATTCCATCCTCCTAGCCGCCCCGCAGGGGATCGCAATCAAAGGAAGCTTTTGAAATAATCATGTTCCGCCATCCCTTTTGTTCCTCCGAGGTACCCAAACTCACGTCTAATTATCAAAACCCCACCCTCTCAAACTACTACCCATTTTCATCAAATGGTAAGGGTGTTATGGTTACAGAGACTACTGTCATCTCAGAAAATGCACACTAGCAATATTTAGGGCCAGCGTGAAACTCACTTTCAACCTTACAGCAAAAATTCTTGTAGATCTACAATACTCAGATCTTTACATGTGCTGAATCTACAAGGTGGGCATACGGGCATCTGTGTACTCGTCTTTCAACTTTTCTGAGTCTGGGTGTTTTCGTAATAAAAACGTTTGGGGAAAATCCTTTGCTTTCATCACGCCTCTCCCTTTACTGCTCTGTCCCGCTGCACTCACTTACCACAAATGGGACCCAAAGGTCCAAGAGAACAGGTCAATGAGAGAACACGAAAAGAACATTCTGCCAGGTAGGCCAGCAGGTATGCCCAACTTTCCACCTAATAATGGAGGCGTCACGTGGCTCCATCCACAAGCTGAGTTGGCTCACACGGGAGCATGAAGCTGCGTAAGTGTGACTGTCCCATCAGACTCCATCCCTAGGGACCCACAAGGACAATGGCCAGGACTGCCATCAGACACCACGAATGAGGTAATGTCCACAGTTTCCCCCCACCCCGGGCGTGGCCACGCTTTGGGGTGTCCCCATCGTCTATGAGGTGTGTGGCACAGACTCTGCTGCTCATCGGACTCAGAAACCCCCACGGAGGAGGCAGGACCCACAGCCGCCTCACTCGCTCCCACCCCAGGCCCACAGCCTGGCACGAACCGGGTGCTTGATGGAATGACCTGACGCTTACAATCGAGGTGCCCTTTTCACAAGTTAGAATAAAGTTGAGGTCCCTCCTCACAACACAGCTGCCCACAGACGGGGGTGAGTGGCTGCGGGGGCGGGGACTGGGCACACCTGCTGCCTGTCGTTCTGGGCAGCTGCAGTGGAAGGTAAGCGGGAGGCAGGCCGGAGGGGTCTCTACCGGAAAGCCTGAAGAGGAGGCAGCTGGGATCCGGGGAGAAGGAAAACAGCAGGGCCAGAAGATAGGGGTGGTGGCAGACGGGCCACTAGGTCACAGACAGATCTGACCTGGCCAGAGCCAGGTGTCCTTCCCCAGAGCAGCCTCTGAAACCAGGCACACGTGAAGGTCCTGGAGTGGGACGGCCTTTCTCCAGCCACTCAAGTCTGCCAGCAGGCAAGGGGGCTGGGCGGCAGGGGAATCTCCCTCTCTGACAAGCAGGAACCTCCTAAGAGGATGTATCGTTTCATCTTCCTTCTCCTCCCACCCAGGGTGCCCAGTTTAATGCCCCTTTCCCATCCAGAGATGCCGCCCAGGGCAGTCAGGACTCAGGAAGACCTTTGGGGCGGGGGGCAGGAACCTCTGAACTGGGTCTTGCTGACTTCACGGCTGTGGCCTTACAGAAAAAAGAAACGAAGGAGGAACAGACAGAAAATTGGTTTGCCCACGGGGGTGCTTGCGGGCCGCCTGAGGCTCCTGCCCCTTTCACAAGGCCAAGAATTAAAAGCTGGGCTGTGGGGTAACAGATTCGGTCCTGTGCTGACCCCGACCGGCAGCAAGCCACCCAACTCCCGGGCCCTCCCCTGGCCCTTCTGTGAAAGGGCACGACAGTGCTACTGCAGTACGTGGCCCTTGTCAAAACACCTGGCACCGTGCCTGGCCCAGAGCGGGCGCTCCAGGAGCGGGGAGCGTGGTGACCTCACTGCCGCTGTTCTTGGGCAGCCGTGTGTGCTCACCGCGCCTGCCAGCCCCGTGGCTTCTGGGATTTGCGGCGACGCACTTTAGACCCAGGCCCCGACGCAGCGGGACGGCCAGTCGGTCTGAAGACTGAATCCAAAGCCCCCTCCTCGCCCACTGTTGGTGTCCCGGGTCAGCGTCCCAGTCCAGGGACTGCCATCTCCCTGCACCCCCCCCCCCCAAGAGATAGACGGCCTGTGTCCCCCGAGGACGGAGGCCAGAGACTTGGGCCCTGCTCTGATCGCCGTGAAAGAGCAAAACCACCGCAGGGTTCAAAAGAAAAAGAGGAAAACCTGCTAACTCGTCCCAGACGGTCCGTCCGCTTTATCAAAGCTGCTTCCAGGGAGCAGCGTCCCCACCGGGAGGGGCCGCGGCCTCATTACGGAGCGTGGGGAGGCCCGAGACGTCCTGCACATGGAGGACGGGGCCCGCGCCTTCAAAGGCGAGCGCCGCGTGCGTGAGCGCGTATGGGCCTGTTTTCTTGCTTTGGTTTTTTTCGCCTGTGCTCTCCCACCCCCAGCACCGGCTCCAGTGCGTGTCCGGCAGCTCCATCTTCGCCCCCCCGGGCACCCCCTGAGGTCCCAGACCAGACGAAACCTCCCTGGGGTGGCTTTGCCCGCTTGTCCTTGGAACAGGGCCCCAGGACTCCGCCCCGAGCCACCCGGCTCGGCCAAAAGATGGGACCGATGCTGTCTATCTCTGCGGCCAGTTCCTTCTGCTCCAGCTCCCCCGTCAAGAGTACAGAATGCAAACTATTCCCCCAGAGCAAACTCCCGACTCTGGTTTCCGGATGCCTCCCTCCGATGCAGCAGTCTGAGCCGAGATTCTTCTCCGAATCCCGAAGAGCACCTCCCCCGCCCCTTTCCTGTGGAATGTCTCTTACCCACGTCAGGAGTCCTAAGCAGGGACAGTAACACATTCCTCCGCACCCCTGGATGCTGCCGGGGCCTTAGTTTGAGAGGCGTAGTGCAGTCCGGAGACGCGGGCTCGTTATGGGAATGACCCCCCCCCCCAAAAAAAAAACAGATCCAGGCCACGCAACACCGGCCTGCCCAGTCCTGCCAGGGCTGCCGCCCACAGCCCAGGCCCCTGGCACCATGGAAGTTTTCCGTAATCGACGACTGCACTTGTGAGACGCAGATTCTGACATCGGGCAATTATTGGAGGGGATCGCATGTTGCTTTAAGTGAGAAGGCAAATTCTAGATACTTCTGTCATAACACCAGAGGAAGCGGGCGCAATATTTGCAAAATTGGAAACAGCCTTGGGTCTCAGCCCCTCGCTGATGGCACTCAGGTATTAATCCATTAAGGCAATCAAAAGAGCTTAAATAAAAGTCTGAAGTCTGCAATATACATGTCCATGAACAAGCGGTAAAACTTCCTGAAAAGGTGATTTCAAAGCCATATTGCCCACGCTTGGCAAATTGCATATTTAATTATTTTGTCAGTCCCTCTTTCTCCTCTAATCTTTGGGGAAAATGCCCTGAGACATACGAAACCAGTTAGGATAATTAAGGTACGGCGGAATTAGGTGTCGGCTGATTTCTCAGAAAGATGCCATCCTCTAACCTGGTATGAGATGTGTGCAGGCCCCAAAAGGCAGTAATGTCTGTAATGTCTGCCTTTCTATAGAAAGATCAAAGGTCTTTTGCCCCTTTCAGGATGTTTGTAGAATTTGTTTCCCAATTATCCCACATTTGCGCACTGGGACATCCTAGTTAACTCTTTGATGGCACCTCTGGAATTGGGCCGTAATTGACATCAAGCTGCACCTCCAGGCTCCAGGCTGGGGGCCCAGGTTCTGATCTGGAGTCTATGCTCCTAGAAGGAAGAAGATGGATGGGAGCTAGAAAGGGGTAAAGGCTGAGGTCTGGGTCCCTTAGAGCCCGGCTGTGACATTCACTCAGTGATGGAGGACTCTCCCCATTCTTCAGACTCAGCTGAACGCTGGCAAACCTCCCTGCTCTCATTCTGGTGCGAACCGGGGCTAGGATTTGGTCTTTGCAGGGTTTTGCCATCTTAAGATAGAGACACTGGACGTGTTATTTTCCCACATCAGGATATTTCTCCTGGTTCAGGAAGAGGTTAAAAAGAAAAAAAAAAAAAACCCATCAAATATTTTGGAAAAGTGAGGAAAAGCCATCAAGCTTTGAAGTTTTAGTTATGGCAATTTGACTTATAAAGTCATATCAAAAATTTTAAAGAAAATATAAAAGACTTTTCCTAGCACCTATTTCTTCTACTTTTTAATTATTTCTTCTTTTCATGTCTATCGGTCTTTCTTGACTCTGCAAATATTTTTTTTCCTGACTGCTTCCTTCAAATACTTTGTCTTTAACATCTTCGTCTTACGTTAAGAGAAAGGGAGAAAGAAAAAGACCTAAATCTATTTATATACCAATACAATTGGCCCTCTTGGAAATAATTTTTTGAAAAAGCCCTCAATAATTTGAAAAATGAAATACCATTGACTCAAGGAATCAATTCCAATTCCAAGAGCTGTCCCCAAGAACTTGGTGCTGGTACTCTACCTTTTTCTTTCCTTCCATTTTACCCCTTAAAAAAATCTACCTGTGTCGTAGCAAATGTTAAATCAAGAAGATGACCTCCCAGAGCATCGGAGGGAAAAATTTCCTTTATGGCGGCTGTTTTCCGTATTCTCACAGAGAAATCACAGAGGCAGTGCATCGGCACTGCCGTGTTCTCTGCACACAGCAAACTCAAAAATAACTCATTTCCCGAATAAACATTTTTCATTGTGAAGAAGCCCCCCAGTATACACTGAATATATACTGAAAGAAAAATAGCACAGGGAAATGCATTTTCTACTCTGCAACAGTAAAGGGGTGATTTTGGTCTCCGGCGTTTCCAAATGCTAAGAGCAAGTGCTTCCAACCCGGGTTCCCTGCTGCCAGAAAAGGCCCTGGAAGGTTCTCTCTAGGAGGAAACAGGCACGCCTAGCTGGGGAAAGGGACCTGGGTAGGGTAGAGTTGTCAAATTTAGCAAGATGCAAATACATACCAAAACAAAAAACGAAAACTACAAAAAAAAAAAAAAAACCACCAATTAGTATTTCAGATAAACAAGGAATCACTTTTTTTAGTATAAATGTGTCCCAAATATTACATTGGACATACCTATGCTAAAAAATTATTCCTTGCTATCTGAAGTTCCACGTGAATGGAGCACTCTGTATTTTATCTGACAAGCCCAGCCCTGGGTTCCAAATGGGGTAGAGGAAGCGGAGCAGGACCCTCGGAGTTTTCCCACCCAGAAGCAGAATTGCATCCTTCAAAAACACACTGCTTCAGGTTGTGTTGGGAACAGTGATCAGCTGCCACCATCCTGCTGTGTGACCCCCACGGGCCTGTCCCACCCACTCTTTGTACCCTGGTTTTCCCATCCAGGAGTTGGGGGTTGGATGCACAAAGGAAAGAAGGAAGCGACTAGCTCTATGCCAGCCTTCAGGAGGCTTTCTAGCATGTCGCCCGGCCCTCCAGACACAAGACCCCTGTCCCTGATCGGATGGAGGAAGCGCCAGGCTGGGTCACCCAGGGAGCAAACAAAGCCTTAACTCGGGGCACCAGCTGAACATGGAGTTTTAGCTGAACTGTTTGAAAGCACCAATGTGCTCACTGCAGGGAGACCAGGCTGGCACTTGGTAGGCCTGCCTAATGCTTCACGGTTCAGTGCTGTTTTGTTTTGATAAACTATGGGAGGTGGGGGTAGGGTGGGGAGGGCAGGCAATCGTGATGGTTTAGGGGGTTCGACAGCTGAAAGTCTTGACTTCTGAGTCTGGCTGTGCCTGGCCTGCGTGGTCCAGGCCTTCAAGATGTGGGGTTCCCCAGACCCCTGACTGCTCAGTGAGCTTGGGGAAGTGGCCTGAGGGGCTCCTGTCGGAGGCAGGAGATGGGAGAATGCCAGCCCTGCTGGGGTGAGGCATGTAAAGCATGTCCATAGAGGAAGAAGCTGCAATTCTTCAAGGCCAACTTTCTGCGTTCTTTCTCTCTCTCTGGCACCAGGCCCCACTTTAGGAGCTGCCGTCCTGTTTCTTCTGATAGCTCCTCAGAGGACTGTCCTCCCTTCTGCTCAACTATTCCTTCAGCCAGTTCTTTCTCATATCCCCCCTAATTCCCTCCTGCTGTAGAAGCCCTTCTGGGCCTCCAGGGGGACAGAGGACAGCTGGTCAGCATCTGGTGCTCTCCATTAGCCAGGGCCCCTGCCCCCTGGGCCTTCCGCTCCCGGGCAGAATAATCCCGCTTCCTCTAACCTTTTGGCTGGGTCCCGAGCTCCAGGGCTTTCATCATGTCCAGTGCGGCCTCTCATGCCCCTCCAGGCTCCCTAGCCCTCCTACGGCTTCTGCTGGGCCGGGCCAGGCTGAGCAGCTAACGCTGGGTCAGGGGGTGAATGACCCCCGCTCTCCTCCCTCCCCAGAGAAGTGGGGGGTAGGGGCAGCCGTGTCCAGGAGAAGGGGGCAGATGTCAGGGCTATGCCAGGTTCCCCCGCTGCCAGGTGGGCCGAATTTTTTCATCTAGAAATTGGGGACCCTGTGACATCCCTTGAAGGTTTCGCGGGCAGACACCAGCAGGGCATGGCGGTAGAGCCCTCTGCTTCCGTTCCCAGGCCATCGTGAACTCCTCTTCCTCCATTGGGTGATTTGAGGCCAGTAACCTCGCCTCTTAAACCTGAGCCTCCTCACCTATAAGGGCGTAGTCAGGAAATTCTGGAGGTAAACCTGTGACCTGCGTGGCCCGGCCCCACAGCAAGAGCTCAGGAGTGAGGATGTGTGTCGTCGGTGGGTGTTGTGAGCAACGACAGTATCACAGACCAGGAGCATGCACGTCCCAGAGGCCCAGGCCTGCCTCCCCTCACGGTCCTTGGTTCCGGGTCTGTGGGATTCTGCCGCCGCCCCCGGCTGGGAAGGAGGGGGTCTGCAAACACAGCGGAGTTAGCTTTTCCACTTCAGTGCTTCCAGAAAGAGTTGAGGAATCGCCCCTTTCCAAAAGCCACTGTGGCCCCAGTGTGGTGCCTCTACGGGCCCTGAGGGTCAGAGAATGGCTGGATCCGGTGGTCCTGTCCTCTCCCTCCCTTGGGGTAAAGTGTGTGTGCCCCAAGCCAGCATGGGCACCAAGTCGGCGGGGCCAGGGCTGCTGGACTCCAACGCTCAGCATTTAGAAACCTGAACAAAAAGGCTCAGAGTTTCCAGCCACCGTACGGAACTCAGGTTCATGCCCCTCAGGAGACCCATCACCATGTAAGGGTGCATCCTGCCAGTTCACGGTCCAGGAGCGGCATCAGCTGTCAGATTTAGAAACGAGCCCCCTGGTCCTCAGGGGTGGTGCATCCTGGAAGGGGCTGCGAGCCGTGCCCTGCCCCCACTGTCTCCCCACACACACACCCCTGGGCCTCTGTGAACCCCCAGGAGCCTGGGGCTTGCTCTCCCGCTCACGTCGAGGTTAGGAGAGAGTCCCCGGCTCCCCCTGCTACGTGTCATCACATCTGCAGGCACAGATCTGTACCCAGCACATACCTCATGATTAATTTGGTGATCACAACTTGGAAAAAATCCCGGAGACTAGAGCGCTATTTATTAAATGCAAACTTCTAATTACTTCGCGGAATGCCGATGAAACTGCTCCTTAAGTAATCTTTTTTTTTTTCTAGTGACCGAGCTGCAACGTTATTTTTCTAGCAATTATTTTTAACATTCCCCCCAAAATTGCCCTGAAGATATGCAAAACACATTTCGTATGAATCGCCCTTAAGAGAGACAAGCTCTCTTTTCCCTCCATCTCAGTTATTAAGAAAACGGGAAGTCAAATTTGTCGATAATCACATTTCCGCAACAGATCCTAATGGGGATGAGTCCCCCACAGCAACCAGGGAAGGGAAACCAAAAAATAAACCAGAACACATGCCTTCATCGTCTCTGTGTGTTTGCCATTCCTGCCAAGGTGTGTCAGTCCCAGGGCGGAATTTTCCTGGCATCAAATGGCAGCGAGTCCCTGACTCCCCCCAGGCTCTGCAAGTGGGCTGGATAGAGTTTAGAGCCTTTAAGGACTTACCTGCCGGCGTCCCGAGGGGCAGGCTGGTCTCCGGAGCTGGCTGTGCCAGGGCTGGGCGGCAGAAGGTGGAGGTGCGGCGTGTGGAGGCCCTTTGTGGACAGGTGCACGGGCCCATCCCTCTCCAAGGCGCTACCTGCGGTTTACTGGACGTTTATTAGAAGCCCACGCAATATCACGGAGCACCTGCAGGCAATAAAACCCCTTACATGCGTGAGGCCTTGAGGAAATTAACGGCCCCTCCCTGGGGATGCATATCTTGTGAAGATGTTTATTACAGATGAAGTGCTCCCGGGGTGGAACATTAACAAGTTGAACAGTGATAAAAGGATTTTTATCCTTTTTCGGTGACAGAAGTAGGAAGCAGGCTTTAACGGAATCCATAAAAGGCCGACTTCCTCATGAATTTTCTTAACTCTTTATTAATAGGGTCAGCTGAGTGGAGTCAGGGTCCTTGGACTGCTGGACCGCTGGACAAGGGGGGCAGAGCCAAATGGGAGGCCGAGGGCCTGGGTGCTGGACGGAGAACGCAGAAGAAAGGTCTGGGTTCGAGTTCCGGGCAACAAAGGCCATCTGAGAGCCGGGTGCATGCGGAATGCATTCTGCCTCAGGAAACTCATTTGGAGGCCCCTCCAGGTGATGGGGTGAGTCAGGCCAACAGGCAGGTTCCAAGCCCCTCTTTTTAACCCCCTGTTCCCCACGCCGGCCTGCAGGCCATTACCGAGATGAAAGCCCAGAGAATGCCTTTGGACCATGACTGCGGAATCTAATTGAATTATATGAACGCAGTTAAACGTCTGCTTCAGAGAGGCAGGGCTCACTTTCAAGACTGGATGCTTCAGGAGTTAATGGGCTATTTGAACAATACAGGCCAAGAGCCGAACACAGGTGGGCTGTGTTAATAACTTTATTTAGACCCGCTTTTTTTCCCCCTTTGAGGCGCACAAGCCTTCCATTAATGCATTCATTAGAGTTTATGGCCAGGCTCTGCTTTTCCCCTAATGACACTGTCCAGACCCGGCTCCCCAGCTAATTGAGGCCAGCTGCCCCGCTGCCCCGCCCCGGCCTTGGGACCCAGTGTGACCAGGATTCGCTGCTGGAGCTGGACCTGGGCCTGGGCAGGGCTGGGGATGATAGGGGTTGAGGGAGCGTACCCTGCTGCTCCCCCGCCCCCAGCAGCTACGGGAGAGGAGGGGTGCAGGGAGCCTGTGGGACACCCAGCCCAACCCAGGCACAGAGAAGGAACCCAGGTGGGTGAGCTTCTGTTCCAACCTGCCCCCTGCCATGGCCAATGCCATCTCCCCTCTGGTCCCCTCCTGGCCCTCCTCCCCACTGCAGTCACACTGATGTTCCAAAAGGCCAGTCAGATCCTCTCTGGTCCTGCTGAACCTGCTGGGGCTCCCCACTGCCCTCAGAGGAAAGTTTAGACTTCGTCTTGGCATTCGACGTTGCTTCCGTTGCCTCCAGCCTCATCTGTCACTGTCATCTTCCCGCATCCTAGGTCTGCTTGTTGTGGACCATCAGCCAGGAATGCCTCCCCCTTACCCCCAAGGGTCCCCCCCTCCACCTACTCTCAAACCTGCCAGACCCAGTTCAAATGCAGCCTCCTCCAGGAAGCCTTCCTTTTCTGCCCGAGTCACAATCCTATGGACATGCGTAGATCTTATCATTGGCCCCCTCTGTCCACTAGACCATGGATACCCTGAGGGCTGGGTCCATGTTCATTATTATTATCAAACTAACACACTAGCTCTTCCCCTTGTCCAGCACTTACTGTACGCCGGGTGCTTTACAAGCATTAGCTCATTGGGTCTCCACGGTCCCCTGGGAGATACATCAACTGTCCCCATTTTACAGATGAAGAAACGGAAGCTCAAGTCCAAGGACTCACTCGCCCGAGGACACCCAGCTCTCGTTCACCAGACCTCACTTCCCTCCCTGATGACAGCATCTCCCCCACGGGCCGGAGCCGCAGTGGGCTGGAGCTGACTGACACCAACTTGAAAGCGCTGCTTGTTAATCTTCAGGAATTCATTTTGTGAGCTGGTTGTTAAAAGCAGCCACGGTTAGAAATTAAATTATATAAACTTACAGTTAAATAGGTGATATTAAAATCAAAGGGAATAAATACTCCAAACCCATCGATTCCTATAAATTCACTTCATTTTGCTCTCATCGCTGCTCTTGATGTCTCTGTCTCTTGTCTCTGTTGTAAAACTACCATATGATGGTGAGCGACCGCACGGCCCTTCCCAGCTCCATGTTTGGTGACGTCATGTTGGCAGCTTGAAGTCAGCCAGGGTGGGAAGGTTTATACCGTGGAGATTGGCAAACTCTACAAATCGGGGTGGGTTGGTTTGTTCTCCAGAGAGCTGCTGCTAAGATGCGTACCAGGATGCCACCAGATGCTAGAGCAGAGTCATTAAAGAATCTACCCAGAGCCCTGAGCACGGGGCCTGGTTCGTGCTGGGCACCCAGTTAAAGATCGGCTTGAAGATTATGAGTGGTGGTCATGGCAACAATGCCATCCATGTCATGCCCCCCATGTTCCAACCCGCAAACCTCTCTCCAGCCCAGGACTCTCTCCTGAGCTCCAGACCCCCGTGGCCTCAGCTTCCTGGACACCCCCATGAGCATGCTCAGGAGCTCCTTGGACTTGACATGTCCAGAACGGAATCCCTGCCCCACGCCCGGGACTCCCCAGCACAGTGAGTGGCGTCTTCAGCCCCTAGTGGCCAGGCCATCCATCTCGCCTCCGCCGTGTCCGCAAGCCAGCCCTTCACCACTTCCTCTTGCCTACACTGGGGTAACTCCCCACCAGTGTTTGCCGATCTCACTCCCTCCCGTCCTCACCCTTCCCACGGGCATAAGTCTGACCCTGTTATCCAGTCACCTGCAGAAGGCCCAAGCCCCCACTACCACCTAAGGCTTGCCCCAGCCTCCTGCTGCTGAGCTGCACGTCCTCATCTCTCACCCCCTCCCTCGGTACGATCTGCTCCCAGCGACGCCACACCACTTCTGTTTACTGCGCACATTCTTCTGGATGGTGCTCCGAGTCCTGGGGCTACAAGAGCGAATAAGGCAAAGTCCCTATTCTACTGAAACTCTCATTCTAGCAGACAGAACACAGTTAAAATCATATATATACACTGGGGCGCCTGGGTGGCTCAGTCGGTTAAGCATCCAGCTTCAGCTCAGGTCATGCAGTCTGGGTTCGAGCCCTGCATCAGGTCTGCGCTAACAGCTCAGGGCCTGGAGCCTGCTTGGGATTCTCTGTCTCCCTCTCTCTCTACCCCTGCCCTGCTCACGCTCTTTCTCGCTCTCAAAATAATAAACATTAAAAACGTTTAAGTTATATATATATACAATTATATGATATATGTACACATGTATGTGTGTGTGTGTGCGTATGTATGTGTATTGTACTCTCAGGTGTCTTTGCCGGCATGGAGGAAAATAAAGCAGGATACGAACAGAGAGTAATAGAGGGGGTTATTTCCTATAGGGTAGAGGACAGTCTCACCAATTGGTGACATTTGTGCAGGGACCAGAAGAAAGTGCAAAGGCCCTGGGTCGGGACCACTGGGGCTATGCAAGGAACAGCAATGGTTAAAATAGACTGATCAGGTAAATTCAGAGAAACACGGGGCCCAGATCACATCAGGCCTTGTCTGTGCCGAGGACCTGGAATTCATCTGGAGTAAGCCAAGAAGCCCCTAGCAGATTTTCAGCAGGCGAGTGACGGGATGCACTAGGAGGCAAGGGCAGGTGTCCCAAGCAGATGACGGGGGCTACGCTGACTCTTCTTTCTGCCCCGTGGTTCACGGTATCCTGGTCGACCTGGAATGGCCTGTCCCCACTTCTCCTTATCAAGTAAGTCTAAATCCAGGGCCACCTCCTCCAGGAAGCCTCTTTGATTTCTCTCCCCAGGTTGGGTTGGGTAGCCTTTCCCCGCGTTCCCCTGGGGTCCATTCATATCTCCCTCACTGCAGTTACCTCATTGTTTATAAGCTCTCTCTACTCACCTGTTTCCCCCAACAGCAACTTGAGTACAGGGCCTGGGATTCTTTCTCCCCAGGGCCAGCATACAGCCAGGCACAAAGGAGATACTAGTGAACATGTGTTGACATTAACCAAAAGATACAACAGTATTAAGAGACTGAATGCCATTCAGTAGAAACTCCAAGAGTAGCTTTTAAAGGGAAGCTTCGGGGCACTTGGGTGACTCAGTCCGTCAGCTGAGCATCTGACAATTGATTTCAGCTCAAGCCATGATCTCACGGTTCATGAGATCAAGTCCCACTGACAGGGGGAAGCCTGCTTGGGATTCTCTCTCCTTCTCTCTCTGCCCCTCCCCCACGTGTGCACACTTTCTCTCTCACTCTCTCTGTCTCTCAAATAAACATTTTTTAAAAATAAAGGGAATCTTCTACAGGGCGGCAGAGATCTCACACTGAACAAAACAAACATGTTCCTATCCTCTTGAATCTCCTGCGCTAGGGCCTGGAGAACTTCCAGAAGTTCTGGCCAGAGGTGAAGAGAGGGGGAGGGAATGGTGAGAGCTGATGCAAAGTTAAATCATTCCGCACCCTGACGTCAGGCTAAAGAATTCGTACTTCATCCTGTAAGCAGTGAGAAGCTGTTGAAAGCATGTGGACCAGCCAGGTTTCAGATCTGGAAAGATGACCCTAAAACGGCACCAGGCCCACACGGCTTTATGAGCTCTCACAGAGAAAAGATAATTCACATGCAATTAACACCTTCCGGGGAACAGGAAAGGATGGACAGTTTTGCTTATAATCCTGTGCCATAATCGGATCCCATAATCCAACAAAGACAGTGCAGAAGCCCTATAGATCCATCTGATCCGAAATGTTGATGGGGAGCAGCGTCTGGTGGCTCAGTCCAGTAAGCGTCTGACTTCGGCTCAGGTCATAATCTCATGGTTCGTGGGTTCAAGCCCCACAGTGGGCTCCACACTGTCAGTGCAAAGCCTGCTTGAGGATCTATCTCTCTTCCTCTGCTCTCCGTCACTCATGCTTTCTCCCTCTCTCTCTCTCTCTCAAAAATAAACTTTTAAAACATTTTTGAAATGTTGATGGGGAAATATGAAATCAAACACTCTCAAAGAGAATCTAGTAGAACATTAAAAGTGTAATACATCACGATTAAGTAGCATTTATTCTAGGGATGCAGATCCAAGAAGGCATTGTCCACCTGGGGAAAAGCTACTTACAGCCTCCATTATGTTCAATGCCCATTCTCAATTTAAATATTGGGGGGGGGGCGCCTGGGTGGGTCAGCTGGTTGAGCATCTGACTTCGGGCCAGGTCATGATCTCACAGTTCATGGGTTTGAGCCCTGCATCGGGCTCTGTGCTGATAGCTCAGAGCCTGGAACCTGCTTCTGATTCTGTGTGTCCCTCTCTCTCTGCCCCCACCCTGCTCATAATCTGTCTCTTTCTGTCTCTCAAAAATAAATGTTAAAAAATGATAAGATAAATAAATATTGGGGAGGCTTTGTACTTACGAATGAAACACCAGCAGTACATAAATGAAGCAGCCCAGGTTGCTGGCAAGGACGCATCTGTAACATCATCCTGGCTCTGCTGGCTCAGGAGTCTTTGTCCTTTTGTCTTCGTGACACACACAAACTCACCCTTCTTGTCATGGCCACCCGGCTCCTGCAAGTAGTGCTCATCTCACTATTCTCACCTGAGGTTACTTGTGATTCCCAGGCCACAGGTGTAAACCCACCACTCCAATAATCACGACATGCCAGGGAGCTAAGAGGAAGTATAAACACTGGAAAAGAAAGTATGACCATTTTCTTTTTATTATTTAAAGAATTTATTTTAGAGAGAACATGAGCAGCGGAGGGGGCAGAGGGAGAGAGGGAGCGAGAGAGAGAGAGAGAGAGAGAGAGAATCCCAAGCAGGCTCCATGCTCAGTGCAGAGGCCAACGTGGGGTTCAAACCCACAACCCTGGGATCATGACCAGAGCTAAAATTAAGTCAGATACTCAACCAACTGAGCCACCCAAGTACCGCAGTATCACCATTTTCAAGTGAAGATGCTGTTTGCTATAAACTCAACACTTAAATAAAACAATTATTAGAACTAAAAAGAGAGTTTGATAAAATAGCTAGTGGTTAGATAAGCAGAAATAGCTTTCTGTATTTCAGTGACAAGCAGTTAGAAAACCTCATGGGAAAAATCCCATTTCTAGAAGCGATAAAAAGTACCAAACGGCTACAAATAAATATAACCAGAAATGTATGGGACCTATACAAATAAAACTAACTAAAAACCTTTATTGAGGGACATAGCACTCTTGAATAACTGGATGGAAAGATCATTTACTTTAAAAATCTACAAAATACTTATCTTCTCCAAAGTAATCTATGAATTTAACCCATATACAAACAAAAATCGGCAGAACTCTTTTATTAAATAAATCTGGAAATGCAAATGTATTCAAATTACCAAAAAAAAATTTTAAAGAAAAATTTATGAGGAAGGTTTGTCTATACAATAAGAAAACATATTGTAAAACTATAGTAAATAAATTAGGAGGCACCTGGGTGGCTCAGTCAGGTAAGCATCCAACTCTTGATTTAGGCTCAAGTCATGATCTCATGGTTTGTGAATTCGAATCCTACACTAGGCTCTGTGCTGACAGTGTGGAGCCTGCTGCGGATTCTCTCCCTCCTCTCTGCCCCTCCCCCAGCTCATGTGCGCTCTTGCTCTCTCTCAAAAATAAACAAAAAATAAAATAAAATAAATCATGGAAACACCGGCAGAGGAAGAGACAAGCATATCAATGAGACGGGTCCATAAACAATGAGAATAAAGCAAAATATATAATTCAAATCCATAAGGAAATAATGGAATTTTTAATAAATAAGTGGAAACATTAGGGAACCACTGGGGAAAAAACAAATTCCTATCTTACATGAAAATAAATTCTAGGTTTATTAAGGATTTAAGACTTACTTTAGAAGGGAATTTAATTACCATAAGAAAATATTGGCGAGTATTTTTATAATCTTGAGTGTGGGGAAGATCTTTCCAATACGACTCAAAAGACCAAAAAATTTTTTTAAATTGCTATATTTAACTACATAGGATTATAAAATACTTGCTACACATATGAGAGAAATAAGTAAATATACTTACCTAGAAGAATCTCTTAGAAATCCAAACGTAGCATAGATACAATTCACATAAATAGAAATTAAAATGGTCTGTATGTGTAAGAAAAAGTGCCAACCTCAGCCGTGCTCAAAAAAGAAAAATCAATATAACATCAAGATAGCATGTGTTGCTCATCAGCTTGGTCAAGGTTCAAAAGAATGATAACACCCAGTGCTGATGAGGATGCAGGGAAAGAGGCACTCCGCACGCACAGCTGGTGGGAGAGACAGTTGGCGCAGCCTTCCAGAGGAGCCAATGGATACTAAGTAACTGGCCTTCTGGGACTTTATCATGAAGAGACACATTCCGTGCACAAGAGTACTCAGTGGAGCACTGTTTATAAATGCGTGAGAAATTGGATACAAACTAAAAGTTTAGCGAAAAGGCTAAATAGTTACACTTGCATCCTCAGCAGCATTATAAAGAATGAGGGAGACCTTTGTGAGCTGACACAGAGCCACCTACAAGACTACTGTTAAACACAAAAGGCAAATGTCAAGTGGTACATATAGGATGTTTGCAGTTGTGGAAATATGTATATGTATGTGTATCAGTTCTCTAAAGCACTAATAGATACCGTCTTTTAAAAAGAGAATGTGGGGGGGGGGCGGCGTGTTTTGTATGTATCTGGCTTATTCGTTACTTCATCTCACTGTTGGGCACAAAATTGGGGCTTAAGAAACATTTGCTGAACAAATCACAATTTATATTCCTGGGGGATATACGGTCGTATCTTAAATGGTGCTTGTTCCTGGGCGATGGGACTATGAATAATTTTTATTCTATTCATCATTTCCCCCCAAAGTTTAATAGGTATTGTGTGCATTATTTTCATAACTATTTGATTAAAAAATAGAAGCTAATTGTTTCTCTAGAAGATCGGTAACTAACAGGGTGGTCAATGGGCCAAGTGGTTGAGGTCTGGGGCCACCGTGGAAGACGGGCACTGCAGAGGCCAGATGCCCTGGCACGGTCTGCCCAGGGCACAGTCCAACTACGGACCCCTCCCCCACTCTCCTGATTTCCATCAGGAAACAAGCATCACACTCACCAGGAAGCTATACCGTCACACTGCCAAGCCCCGCCCAGACCGGCCAGCTCTCTGGAGGTGGCCAAGGGCACTGCTGCCTGGAGCCTCCAGACCCAAGTGTGGTGCCAGGGCCCAGGCCAGCCCTCACATCAGGGTTGGATGTTACTGCTTTACTGACATCCCAACACTCAAAGCCTCTAGTGATCTGGCCTCAGTTTGCCCCTCCAAAGTCAAATGGCACCCTGTGCCCCTTGAACCACATTCCCCTCCACCCCCATTAAACTTGTCACTCTTCTTGAAACAGGCCTGGCCCCTCACACCTTCACCATCTGGGGTGTGGCCCCCACTTCACCTCCTGGCACACGGCTGCCCATGGAAGCCGATCCTGAATGCAATTCACAGACACCCGCATTGACAAATGGGGTCTGGGAAGAGACTCACCGTGCATCCAAGAGTCCTGGGGCCTCCAGCACAACTCACCTTCCCTGGACTTCGATCGCCCCTCCTGACCCAATTCTGGGCAGATGGCCTGCAGCCCTGACACTGTGGCTGGCGTGCTGCGTCCTTCCCAGGGACAGGGTGCTCAGGCAGAACGCCCTAGAACCCTCTCCTGCAGATGCGGTTACTGACACCCAGGGAGGCTGGCACTATCCTGACCACCCACTCACCCCCCACAGCTGCCAGCTCCTGGACGATTCTCACACATGAAGAAGCAACAAACATCCTGCCAGAAAACGCCAATCTTGGGGCACCTGGGTGGCTCATCAGTTAAGCATCTGACTTCAGCTCAGGTCATGATCTCATAGTTCATGAGTTCAAGCCTCATGTCAGGCTCTGTGCTGACAGCTCAGAGTCTGGAGCCTGCTTTGGAGTCTGTGTCTCCCTCTCTCTCTGTCCCTCCCTTCCTCCCCCCCTCTAAAATAAACATTAAAAACATACTTTTTTTAAAAAAACTGCATTTAGGGACACCTGAGTGGCTGAGTCAGTTAGGCATCTGACTTCAACTCAGGTCATGATCTCACAGTGCATGACTTCGAGCCCCACGTCAGGCTCTGTGCTGACAGCTCAGAGCCTGGAGCCTGCTTCCGATTCTGTGTCTCCCACTCTCTCTAGCCCTCCCCTGTTTGTCCTCTGTCTCTTAAAAATGAAGAAACATTAAAAAAAATTTTTTAATGCATTTAAAAGAAAACACCAGTCTTTCAATCAGTGCATCATGGGTGGAGTGGGGGCTCCCTGATCTGCACAGAATCTCTGCTGGCTTAGGGGTCTCATCCTGGAATTGGGGGTGGGGCCCTGGCTTGGTCCTGGCCCATGGGGGTTCCGGCCCTCCTCCCTTGCCCGTCTCCCAGCCCAACACCCACCCCGAGCCTCTCCAGCGGGCACAGCACCCGACACCCAAGATTCCTGTGTGCTCTTCCCCACCTCAGGCCCAGCCAGTGAGGGCCGAGCCCTGGATGTGCTGGCGCAGGCCTGGAGGAAAGCATGTCTGTCGGGAGGAGAACCTGACGGCCCCGGATGCTGGGGGTGGGGTGAGGTAAACCCCGTGACACCGGACCTGGTCGTGGAGCTCCAGCTCCTCTCACTGTCCCTCTGGTTTGGATCTCAGTGAATGTCGTGGCCCCAGGCCCAGCCACTTGGTTGGAGGTGGAAGGGTGTCCTGGAGCACTGGCATGCCGGAGGCCAATGGGCAGGGCCAGAGTGGGCAGGGAAGCCGCCCCGTGCTGCACCCCCCACAGCAGAAGAGTGCAGCGAGCCCCTAGGGTGAGCCTGGACCTAATTCCTGTGGGACTCCAGCGCCCACCCTAGGTGAAGACGTGTCAGGAGAGAAGGAAAGGCTGAGAGAGCAGGTGGACCCCTGGGTGCCCAGGCCGGTGCAGAGGGGCGGGGTCTTACAGGATTCTATCCCCGGTGAGGTGAGCCCTGTCAAAGGCCTGACCTCTGGACATCAAGCCCCAGCACTGCCCTGCCTGGCTCCTCAGCTGTGTGGCTCCAGGCAAACTCCCATCCTCTCTAACCTCAGTTTCCTCCTCTGTTAAACGGGCACAATGCTCCTGCCTCATCACTGGGTTGCTGTGTGGATGAAATGAGAACGGCCACGCAAAGGCTCAGCCCGGCACTGGCTCTGAGCGAGCATGCACCTGGTGATGGGGAGGCCTCGCCAGGGCCGCCTGGCCCTCTCCCTGGTCTCCCTGGGCCCCCGACTCCGGGCCCTCACCTGCTGGCTGCTCCCCAACAAGCTCCTCTTCCCTGGCAATTGGGGCCATCAGGTGGCAAGTGCCCTTGACTTCTTAGGGCCCCACACAAGTCCCCCCACCTGGCCTGTGGCCAACACCTTCTACTGGGCTCTGTCTCCAGCCCTCCTTCCTCTTTCTCTCTCTCTCTCTCTCTCCATATTTTGTGGCCCTAACCCTGCTCTGGTCTCCGTATTTAAAGGAAAATCCTTCCAGTAGCACCTGGGCCCTCTCACGGCTCACCCCTACACAGGCAAACTCCCCAGAGGGTCCTCAGCACCCCTGCTCCTCCCCTCTACCCAGGTTCTGCCCACTCCCCTCGCCTACCAAAGCCACCTCCCACCCCCACCCCCGCCACTTCCAGGCATGTCTCTGTCCTGTCCCAGCTTCTTGACTCAGCCTTCCTTTGAGATTCCTCCATCTCTTGGCTTCTCTCTCCCTCCACACCCTGCCCCCCACCAACTCTCTGATCTTCACAAGAAACATCCACTTTGTCACCTGCTGAATCCTAAGCACCTAGGACAGTGTGCTGAGCAAAACTGAATGAATAAACAGATAGAAGCCAGAGCCCAGCAGAAAGGGAAGGGATTGAGAAGGCCGCAAAGACAGAGCCAGGCAGGACAGGCCATCGTGGTGGGCAGAGTGGGCGTCACTGTGCAGATAGGGACCCCAGGGAGGCTGGAGATGCTGGTGATTGAAGGTAAGGACCACGGAGCCAAACACACTGGATTCCAACGCTGATTCTGCCTCCACCTCCTCATCTATAAAGTGGGGCCAATAATCCCCCTCAGAAGGCATTTGGGGGTATTAAGCAAGCATATGATGCCAGTTCCCTCCTGTCTGGTGCTTGAGATCATCTCCTCACCACAAGCCTGGAAGGACAGACCACTGTCCCCATTC
The DNA here is from genome assembly GCA_004023845.1 of Helogale parvula. Classification (NCBI taxonomy): domain Eukaryota; kingdom Metazoa; phylum Chordata; class Mammalia; order Carnivora; family Herpestidae; genus Helogale; species Helogale parvula. The sequence continues at coordinate 63,854 of PJEM01009131.1, forward strand.
CAGATGAGGAAGCCAAGACCAGAGAGGTGAGATGGTTTGCCCAGGACCACAGGGTTCAATTCAAGAGTAATGGGGATGGGGATTGAACCCAAATGGTCTGACCCCAAAGCCAGTGCTCCCAAACACAGCCCAGCAGCCCAGCACAACACAGGTGCTCCAGCAGTGAAGGGGCCCACCCGGCTTGGGTTAATTTTCCAGGGCTGCCTAGAGGCAAGGTCAGTAAGGAAGCCCACAGTGGTGAAGGCGTTGGCTGGAAAGTAAGGACCTAACAGGCTAGATGAGAAAGGACAGAGAACCTCACACTTTAGTCTGGGAGTCTGAATGGGAGCCAGTGGCCATAGGGAGTCAGAGCAGGTTCTTGAGTGAGCATCAGTGGGCAGGGCAGATGGAAGGCACTATGTCCATGGAGCAGAATTTCATACTCTAAGACGACAAAGATCTGGGCTGCCTTATCCAACCATTCAGCCCTCTGCACCCGGCTTAGTGCCTGGCACATGGCAGGCAAACTACTGATGGATAAATGAATGAAAGGATGAATGAATGAGGTTGCCACGTTGAAATGGAAACACCTTGAGCCCAACAGGTTCTCTTCTGGGAATGACGTGTGTACAAGATTCTTCCGCACAGCTTTGTTAATAACAAACAAAGACAGACCACAATCAAAATGTCCATCACAGTGGGCTGGTTAAATCAACCAAGGCCATCCGCTCAATGGAATCCGTGAAAATGAAGAGCACCTTCCACAGTGACATGGAAAGAGGTTCAGGACCCAGGAAGTGAAAAGGGCGAGGGAGAGATCACCGTGCAGAGTTTTGGATGTTCGCATCTTAAAATTGAATGAAACGTCCATGTGCATAGAGAAGAAAGGAGAAAGCAGTGGCTCCCTGTGGCCAGTGGAGGTAGGAACTGGGGACCTCACCCTTCTGTCTACAAATAACTTTGAGCCACATGGATGGCTGCATATCAACATAATTAAATTTAAAATATTTTGTGATGGGTTCCAGGGTGAAGCAGGATCCAGGGAGAAGAGGTAAAGGGGAAGACTGAGCTCAGCCCTGCTCTCTGGCTTTGAGGAGCCAAAGCCAGGGTCATGCGGTGCTGGGTGCACCATGGGGCGCCCCTCAGGCCCCTACTGAGGAGTCACAAGGGTGAGGACAGGAGGTGGTGAACTGCTGTCACAGCTCTTCCCCCAACAAGGGCAGGCTACCTTCCTGATGGATGCCCCCTGATGTGTGGGGGAGGAAACCGAGGCACAGAGGAGGCAGGTTATTTGCCTGCCAGGTCACTGGCCTGGGAATAAGATAAAACTGGTATAGGAACTTCTGTACCAAGTTCAGGCTTATTCATCTACTTCATTCATTCATTCATTATCAGATAACCCTTGAGCCCCTGCTCTCTGCCAGGCTCTGGACTGAATTCTGGGGACTCGTGTGTAAATCAGAGGAGGGCTGGGAGACTCCACTAGGGCTGGGATTGGAACATCTCATCAGAATCCATGAATGGGAGACTGGGCAGAGGGAAGAAGTACAAGCAAAGCCTGGGAGGAGAGCGGGGTGCGGTACCACCAGGGATGCAGGCACGGGTGCCCAGCCTCACCCTTCCACTCTTCGTTCCGCCTTCAGGCAGAGCCGGAGACCTGCCCAATCCAGGAACACCCAAAATGGGAAACCCCAGGCTCAACGCTGGTGTCCACAGGGAGGGGCAGGAGAAAGCAAGAGCTGGGCGGCTGGATTGGGGGAGCAGGTGTGTGAAGGCCGGGCAGAGGGCTCGGACCCGTGAACAGCGCAGCCCACCAGAGTGCACTGCAGTGGTGAGGGGCACCGAGTGGGGAGGGTGCTGGGGGTGGGGTGGGGTGGAGGGTGGTGGCAGCTGCTGTCCCCCTCCAGCCGGGTGATGGGCAGGGCTGATAGCAGCAACGCTGGGCCAGCTGAGGGGGCTCACTGTGTCCTCCCCCCAAAGTTCTTTATCAGCAGGATGCGCCGTTGCCAGGGAGCCTGCCTCGGGCGCTGCTCCAGCCGTTGCTGGGAGGATTATCAGAAAGATTTGAGTCTTTTTAATTAAATCTGAGCCAAATGCAATCCTGTACCCGCCGCTCAAAAAAGCCTATTCAGTCTCCTGTCAATGTCTCTGATAGCTTTGTCTCGCGGACCCTGCTATCAGGCCGCCTATCTGGTCACAAGGCAGGCACCCCTGTCCCCAGCCCGACAGCGGCGGGCACCTGGAGAGCAAATACTTGGAAAGGCCCCCTCTGCCTGCAAGGTACAGGCAGGAAACCAGCATCTCTAGGTCCCCTCCTCAGCTGCCAGAGCCACCTCCCCGGGCCACAGTGCCCAAGCCCACACCTCCTGAGCTTTTACTCGGGGCTAGGTGTGGTACCCAGCTTGTGGATTCCTCAGGCCGCAACTCAAAAGGAAGGTTCTGTTATCATTTCCATTTCAGAGAAGAGAAAACAGCCCCAGAGGGAGAAGTCACTCGCCCAGGTCCACACAGCTAGGAAGTGGCAGAACCAGGATTCAAACCTGGATGGTTCTGACTCCAAAATCTCCACTCAATTGTGGCATCTCCCCAGCCATCCCGACCTCCCTCTTGCCAAGGCCTCCTGGTCTCCTTCCAGAAGCTCTCACCACTAGTGGTCACGACCCTGACATTAACAGCCAAGACTTTCTGAGAGCCCACTGTTTGCCTTATTCAGGCCTCCCCCAGCCTCGGGGGGCAGAGGCAGGCCCTTCCTGACAGCAGGGTGAGTCACTTGCCTGGTCCCACAAAGCCGGGGAGAGGCCTGCCAGGGGCTTCCTCGCTTAAAGCTGGCCCTCTGAGCCTGACTCCTCCTCAAAGGAGGCAAGTGCAGGGCTGGCACAGCCCAGGAGCGGGAGGCAAGTCAGGGCTGGGGCTTGGAGTTGGTTCACCCTGTGGCCAGAGAACAAAATTAACTCGATAAATAATGTGGGCATGTGGCGGTGGGGGTGTTCTTTTTAGAAAGCCCGGCCGCTCTGGGCCCCCACGCCTATGCGCTGACTTTATAGAGCTAAGTTTTAATTGTGGGCCCCACACCCTGGCTGCAGCCGCCCTGCAGAGGAGGACGTGTGTTCTTTTTAATTAAATCTGTCTGTTATCTCAGTGTATTGTCATGTGAGGGGAGGCCCATTAGTGGCGCGTGGGTTGCTGGGAAACCGCATGCTGTACTGGACACAGAGGCCCTGAAAAATCCTCCCACAGGGCCACGATCGCTGACCCCTCCCCTGTCCACACTGGACCAACCGGGACAAGCTCCCGGACAGAGCCCTCTCGCGTTCAGCCCCAGTAAGCTCCAGGCAGGCACCTGCCACTCGGAGTTCTTGATAAGTAGGGAAGGCCCTCACCCCAGAAATGGGGAGGAGCTGGGCTCTGGGGTAGGAGAGCCCTTGGCTGAATCCTTTGCCCTGTGACTCTAGGGCGGTAACTTCACCACTTTTGGTAATGGTGATGATGGGTAGCTTATATTTGCTGGATCATCCTGGTGGGTAATCTACTGGCTTTAAGTGCACATGCTATTGACCTTGACGACACCCCAAGTAGGGACTGTTGTTATCCTGTTATTCAGGTAGGGAAACCGAGGCTCAGAAACAAACTACTATGGGTCACACAGCTTATATGATGGCTGAGCTAGGATTTGAATGGACTTCTGGCTCGATTTCCCCACGTGGAAAATAAAGACAACCTGAACTGGGGATGAGGGCATTATATATGACAGTGAAGGACATGGAATAAGTTTTAACAAATGATGGTTTTCATTTGACCTTTGTAATTTAAGTACAGAATTGCCTATTAGCTCCATTTTCCAAAAGGGAAACTGAGGTCCTGGCCCCCAGAGTCCCTTGTACACACGCCCCTGACATCACCCCACACGTGGACATCCCAGCAGCCTCCTTACCAGATTTCCTGCCCGGACTGCATGCCTTCCAATCCTGTTTCCTCTGGGCACCCAGTGCTGCCTCTCATTCTACCATTAAAATCATGTATATTTGATTTTTACTTGATTATAAAATAAAATCAGGATAAATAGGTATGAAAGAAAAGTATAAAAAGAAAATTTAAATCACATGGAATCCAGGTCGCCTAGGAGGCTCAGTGCATTAAAACTTCTGACTCTTGATTTCAGCTCAGGTCATAATCTCGTGAGATTGAGCTCTGAGTCAGGTTCCATGCTCAGCATGGAGATTCTCTCTCTCCCTCTCTCTCTCTGCCTCTCTCCCACTCACTCACTCTCTCTCTCTTAAAAAAAAAATTGATCTAAATAAATAAATAAATCACATGTAATCCCATACTGTTATCTATTTGCATTAACTTCTGTCTGTAATCTTACTGTTTTCTCATTCATTCATCCATTCATTACTTAGCAAGCCCCTACTCTGTGCCAAGCCTTGTGCATGATACTGAGGAAAAGTTGTGAACAGGATTGACCTGGTCACTGCCTTCACTGAGCTCAACATAATGAGAGGAAATGGATATTAAAGAGACAAACGTACCTATAACACTGAACTCAAGTGTTAAATGTGCTACACTACATATTTAAAGGCTTAAACACCATGACCAAAAGGGATTTACTCCTGGAATGCAAGGGTGGTTTGATTGAAAACTGATCAGTGTAACGTACCACATTCCACATTAACATAACGAAGGGGGGAAACGCACATGATCATCTCAGTTGAGGCAGAAACAGCATTCAACAAAATTCAGCACCATTTCATGATTTAAAAAAAAACACCCAAAAAACTAGGAATAAAAGATAACTATCTCGATATCATAGAAGCCATATATGAAAAACCCACAGCAAACATCTTACTCAATGGTGAAAGATTGAAAGCTTTTCCCTAAGATCAGGAAAAAGGTGAGGAAGTTAGCTTTTGCCATTTCTACTCAAGGTGCTACCAGACATTCTAGCCAGAGCAATTAGACAAGAAAAAGAACTAGAAGGCATCCAGACTAGGACAGAAGAAGTAAAATTATCTCTGCTCACAGAATATATGATCTTATATGTTGAAAACACTGAAATTACACACACACAGACAAAAACATCGTTAGAACTAATAAATTCAGCAAAGTAGCAGGATACAAAGTCAACATACAAAAAGCAGTTGTATTTCTGTACCTTAACAATGAACAATCTAAAAAGGAAATTAAGAAACAATTCCATTTACAAAAGCATTAATAAAAGAATAAAATATTTAGAATTTAACTAAGAAGGTTAAAAATGTACAATAAAAACTACAAAACATTTCTGAAAATTGAAAGTAACAAATAGATGGAAAGACATCCCAAGTTCATGGATAAGAATAATTAGTATTTCTAATCAATAATACCCAAAGCAATCCACATGCTTAATGCCACCCCAACAACTTGTTTTCAAACATAGAAAGCCTCATCCCCAAAACTAAATATCTGAAGGGACAGCAAAGAGCCAAAACAATCCTGAAAAAGAACAAAGTTGTACTCACACTTCCTGATTTCAAAACTTACTATAAAGCTACATTAATCAAAGACAGTGTGGTAATGGCACAAAGGTCAATGGGGCAGAGCAGAGGGTCCATAAATAAACCCTCGTGTGTACGGTCAAATAATTTTTGACAAGAATGCCAAGACTAGTCAATGGGGGAAAGACAGTCTTTTCAACAAACAGTGTGAAGAAAACTAGATATCTGCTGGCAAAAGAATGAAGTTAGACTACATGATCCAGCAATTTCACTTCTGGGAATAAATACACTCAAAACAATTGAAAGCAGGGAGGCAAAGGGCAACAGGAGAAGAGAGAAGAAGACATAAACTTTGGAATTTTGTTCCATATGTCTTTTACAACTACAAATTTTTAAAATATAGATTACGTTCAAGAAATAAGTAATATGTTTTTAATATTATGATTTAAAATTTTCTCTTTTTTAATGCTTATTTATTTGAAGAGGGAGAAGGAAAGAGAGAGAGAGAGAGAGAGAGAGAGAGAGAGAGAGAGAGAGAGAGACCATGAGTGGGGGAGGAGCAAAGAGAGAGGGAGAGAGAGAATCCCAAGCAGGCTCTGTGCCAGCAGATGCAAGGCTTGAACCATGAGATCATGGGCAGACCCGAAATCAAGAGTTAGACACTCAACAGACTGAGGCGCCCAGGTGCCCCTAAAAGTTTCTCTTTAGGATAAAGCTTTGCTATCTATTCACCTGGATTCAAATCCTAACCCCATCACATCCTGGCTGTGTGACCTTAGCAAGTGGCCTCACCTCTCTGAGCCCCAGGTTCTTCATCTGCACTGTTCAGATGCGAGCAGCCCTTCGAGAAATGAGAACAATATGTATTAAGTGCCCAGCACATAGTAGGCACTCAGCTCTTCCCACCCAAACTTGACCAGGCCCTCACACTCAGCTCAGCCTGAGCATCCTCACTCCCTGCCCCACACCAGGACCACCTCTAGCTCTGGCTTCAGCCAAGCTCTCTCCCTCTGGGGATGGTCCTGAACAAACCTGGCCTCAGGTGTAGCTAGGAAGTCCCCTCCACATTGGACAGGGGACTGGAAATGGTGGCCCCAAGGCCAGGGGTCCCCCTCATCCATCCCCTGCCAGCCAGCTGGCGCATCTGACGCCCATGTGTGTGCTCCCTCAGCCGGGCATTTGGGTTCCTTGTTTTACGGCTTCCTAATCCTCACGTGGCAGAAAGGAGGTGGTGGGTCTGCGGGGCCTCGCGGAGAGTGGCCGGACGATCCGCAAACGAAAGATTCATGGACCATCAAATGGGAGTGCCTCCGAGGCTGCCCCGGCCCCTCAAGGGAGATAAATCACTGCTAGGGAAGGGAGATAAAAGGTGCCAGGAGGCAGGGTCCATATTATGAGAAGCAACGTGCTGAGGGGGCCTTTTTCCCTGAGCTCCTGCAGAGCTGGGCTGGTGATGGTCCCAGGAGCTCCGAGATCTCACATGTCCTCCCCAGACACAGGGACATGCAGCCTGTGCGGTCACACAGAGTCTTGTACTGAGAAGGGCCTCGTGCTTGGCTTAATGTTCTGCTGTTGCTGCCTTGAAAATTGTCATAACTTTTGAGCCGAGGGCCCCACATTCTGATTTTGTGCTGGGTTCTGAAAATGATCTACCCAGCTGTACCTGGCCAAGAATGGCTTTGGACATCTGATGCCCCGTCTCTGCTGGCATTTTATCTGGTGCTGCCTGCACACCTCCAGAGACAAGAGTGGCCCTTGTCTTCCTGGGGTGCCCCCAAGTCTGCTAACAGGCAACTGAAGCTCAGACACCTTACCTCACAGTAGTTGAAGGAATGATCCCGGGTCTAGTAGTCCTGGATCCCCACTGGCTATGTAACCTGGGGCATGTCTTTGCACCCCAGTTTCCCTGGTTGCAGAATGAGGTTAATAATAAGGAAACTGAAAAGTACAGAGAAAGGATGCATACAAAGTTCCTGGAACATACTGCTTCTGTACTTAATCAATGATAGCTGTTATTATACATTATTGGAAAAGGTCTCCTATCAGGTTGGGATCTGCAGGCCCAAAGAGTGGTTAGGTGGGAGGAGGCAGAGATGGTACACGCAACACACACACTCCAAAGTCAAACCTATGAACTTCACCTGGGCTCCACCCATCAGGTACCTTGTTCTCTGCTGCCATCTGCTGGTACGAATCAGGGACTGCACCACAAGTGGCATTGCTGGACCCCAATTTTCATTCGTTCTTCTGAGAAGATAATCAAATCATTCGACAGTTTGCAGAGGACCAGTTCTGTGCAGGCACTGGGGACCTTGTGGTGAACAAAAGACAAAGTCCCTGCCCTCTTGGAACTGACATTTTTGTGGGAGAATGGATAATAAGCAAGAAAATCAATACTTTGATTTCCGCTGGTGATAAACACAATGGAAAGAGGAAAACGAAAAGGCAAAAGGTGGGGGATGGAGCCGGTGGGCTCTCAGTGGAGCCCGAAGGACTACTCCATTCTGGGGCAGGGGCAGGAGGGTGCCAAACTGAAAGGCAGGCAGGCAGAGAGGGACATGGGATAAGTTCCGGTCTTATCAGCCTGGCTCCTCAGTCCCGCCCCCACTTCCTGAGCCGCTCTGGGCAACTTCCTCCCCTGACCCAAGCCTCAATTTCCTCATCTGGAATGTGGGGAGAATCACAGCCATCTCTCGAGTTAGTGCCGTTGTGTGTGTGTGTTCCGTGAGATCCTGGAGGGGAGACATTTGGGGAACTGCGTCATTCTTATCCATTATAATCTTATTGTTAGCTAACGTTTGTTATCACCCACTGAGGAACTCTGCTAAGCTCTTTTATAAATTAGCCCAATGAATGCTTAAAAAAAAAAAACCCTGCTATGTAGGTACCGTGACGACTCACCACTTACAGCCCAAGGACACCCAGGACAGTGGCAGCACAAGGGCGTGGGCGAGTAAGAGTCTGGGGACAAGGCCATCAGCAGGGGGTTGAGTGTCTGGCTCTCCTCCAGAGCAGGTCATGTGCACGACCTTGGGGCTTCACCACCCTGAGCGGAGACAGTGGGAGGAGAAGGAGGGACCTCCCCCACGGCTGGAAGACCCTGGGGCTCCCCTGAAGCTCCCACCTCCCCGACTCCCCTTGAGTATGACCCTCCCTAACAGTGCCGCCCTCCAGATGCAGGGGTGACTTCCTGTACCCATGCGACTTAGCCATTCACTCTAAGCCACCCCATCCGACCCTGGAAATGCTGCCTCTTCTCTCCGGCCTCAAGTATCCTCATCTCTAAAGTGGGGGGAATAAGCAGGATCACTGGGGAGCCTGTGAAGTGACAAGAGTTAAGTGTGATGGAAAGTGTGAAGTGCAGGGCACACAGGCCCCAGCTTTCCCTGCGCCTTTTCAAGCAGCCTGGGAGGCACTTTTCATCTTCACGACAGCCCCATAAGTGGCCAACTCATCCTGGAAGGTCTGGACCTTTCCGGGTTCTGGCACTAAAAGTCCTTCATCTCAGGTAAACCCCTCAGTTCTGGGAAAACCTGTAAGGAATATTTTCTACATGTTCCGGGGGGGGAAACTGAGGCTCAGAGGAGACAGGCACTCGCTCAGGGTCCCACAGCTGGGAAAGGGCTTTAAAGCGGTGCTCTGGGTAAGGCACCTGGCTGATCCCTGGAGACAGCGAGAGCCATGGAAGGTTCAGGGCAGTGGCAGGCTCGTGCCCAGGAGCTCACTGACCACACAGGCGGGTCTGTGCTGTGCGGCCACTGAGGTGTCGGCCAGGGACACACTTCAGAGGAGGACAATCTGGACGAACAGCAAAACAGCCTGTTACACTCCCTTGCTTGTTTCGGTTTCCACTTTGAAGACACAAATGCCTCAAATAAGTTCAACATGGGCTTGAGGCCCAAGAGACTCAGGCCCCAATTGCTTCCAAATGGGGCAGTAGACCTCGCCTCCCCAAAACCTGTGGTCGATGCATGCCCGGTTTCAGATGCCTGAGCGTCCCTAGCAGAGCAAGACAGGGTGACATGTCCGCCCGGAAGGCTGGGCCATGGAGTGGGAAGGGAAGGCTCAGACTCAGGGCTGATAGGCTGGGGACAAACCCCAGCCCTGATATTCCACCATTAGCCACCATGCACTGAGCCATCCCTGAGTAAGCCCACAGACATCCCTGGATTCTCACTGTACATGGTGAGGTAAGACCAATTATCCCCATTTTACAGGTGGATAAGCCAAGGCTGAGAGACAACATGATTCGTCCCAGGTCACCCAGGGGGAAGTGCCTGAGCCGGATCAGACCCAGGATCCTACAGCCTCAAAGCCCCACTGTTGGCTTCCATATCCTACCTCCTGCAGACGTGAGGTGTCACTTGGGTGGGTCTCTCCCCCGTGTCTTGGCTACTCATCTGGAAGATGGGAGCAAGAGCCCACATCTCCAAGTGTGTCGAGAGGACTCAAAAGAGATTGAGTGTGTAAAGCATTGAGGGATGGGATCATGGCAACAAGAAAGACTGATAACAGTTACCACCATTGATACCCAATGACATTATCCTCACGTTCAAGTACATGATTTGCTACTATAATTTTGCTGCCAATGTGGCAGCTGGGAGCAAGGAGGGCTATTTGTTGAGCACTTACTATGTGCTGGGTCCTGCTGCTGGTTTTTATAGACATTAATTCATATAATTCTCACAACAACCCCAAGATAGGCACCCTCATCACCCGCCTCTGCAATTTACAGGTGTAGCACTGAGACCCAGAGAGAAGGAACTTGACTGCAACCACTCAGCTACTAAGTGGTAGGGCCGAGGTCTTAACCCAAGCTGGCTGGGTGGGTCTACACTGAGTTTGATTCCACAGGACGGAGGCTCCTGGAGGCAGCCGGGGCCCCTGGGACAGGGACAGAGCCAGGGACTCCTGGCTTTGGTGAGGGGCAGGAAGCTGGACAGAGTGCGGGCCCCTGGGGCACTGCAGGTGGAGTTCTCCCTGCCCTAGAGCAGGTCAAAGACTGAAGACAGAACCCCAGGCATCTGTGACTCACGTGATACAGGCAAAGGCTGGGCTTTTCAAGTTCAAGGAGGGAAGGGTAGCCTTTTCTGAGAGGGTCAGAAGACCTGGAGAGGGGACCCAGGGATCCGGCCCTCAGGGAGCTCGAGCGGTTGACCAGGGGCCCTTGAAGGGTTGAGGGCAGGGGGCAAGGCCAGTGGAGGGAAGGAGGACCAAGGAAGGGGTGGGGGTGGGGC
>PJEM01009132.1:0-66731 GCA_004023845.1 Helogale parvula
CCCCCCCCCCCCCGCGGGAGCCCAGCTTCCTCCTCTCCCGCCTGCTTGTTTCCGGGATGACTTTGACCATCGAGGTTAACGTGATTTAAGAGACCCTGGCAACACCCAACACACCTAGCAACACTCTTCGTTGTCCCGTTGGCCCATTCTCTCCAACTGTGCTGAGCACAATGCACTCCATGCCCGCTACTCATTCTCCCGTGTCTTCCTCTACACTACGAGGTGCTTGAGGACAGGGACCAAGCCACACATCTTTCTTCCCCTAGTCCCCAGAACCAGGCACAGATGAAGTCTGTAGACTGGGTGGGGTGGATAATAACGAATGAAAGGGAAGTCGTATTTGCTTATCTGTTTCTCAATTTACTAGATATGTATATATAAGCAGTGGCCAGTACCCCGCCCCCCAAAGCAACCCTTTGATACTGTGTTCACAACAGTATTTTAAAAACACGAGCCATGAGAAAATTTTCATGAACTGCATTAGAGACAGCGAATGGGAACATGCACTCTCAGTGCTGCTATGAGCGTGTAAATCAGTACGACCTCTCCCAAGAGGAAGTTAGTCATGGCTTCCAACGCGTCAAAAGCACAAACCCTTTGATATAGTAATTCCACTTTTAGCGATTTGTCCCCTGGATATATTTTGCACATATGGGAAATCGCATACCTATATATGATATATATGTGATACACATATATACGGATGGAAACAACCTCAAGTCCTTTATAAGAGGAGCAGGCAGGGAAGATTCTGGCACGCCCACACTGTGGAACCCTATCCAACTGTTATTAAGACAATTCTACCTACTGAATGGCTTGAACATATCTTTTTAAACAAGAAAAGGAAGATGTAGAAGAAAGGGGATAATACGCTGCCACTGATTTCTCAGTGTGTACAAGTGACAAATTATCTCTGGAAAGACACATTAAAAATTGAAGAGATGGGGAGCCCGGGTGGCTCAGTTGGTGAAGCATGCGACTTTGGCTCAGGTCATGATCTCACTGCTCGTGAGTTCGAGCCCTGTGTTGGGTTCTGTGCTGACAGCTCAGAGCCCGGCGCCTGCTTTGGGTTCTGTGTTTCCCTCTCTCTCTGCCCCTCCCCCACTAGTTCGAGAGCACGCACATGCTTGTTTGCTCTCTCTCAAAAATGGATAAACATTTTTTTAAAAATTGAAGAGGGGGTCTGGGCACTTGGGGACTTGAGAGGAGAACGGCAGGTAGAAGGTTTATTTTTGCAGAATATCCTTAGGTCTTGTGAAACTGAATCATGCGCATATATGACCACACACGCGTGCATACGTACTTAAGTGCAGTTATTTATAAAGAAAACACGAGACGGGAAAGCAAGATGGCCAAGCTTGTTCTGGAAGCTCAGGGGCCTGCCATCAGGTGCCCCCTCACTGGAAACACAGAACGACCTTATCTTGAAGCAGTTTTGTGTGTTGATTAGATGTACAGTCTTTGGAGCCAGACCCCAGGTGTGAATCCCCCAGCCCTTACTAGTTGTGGGAATCATGGTGGTCACATTACTTTAGCTCTCTGTGCTTTAATATGTCTGTGCAAAATGGGGGTGGTAAAAGAACTGTATTATTACTTCACAGAATTTGTTAAACACGAAATTAGGGATATATAAAGCTCCTGGGTTACCTGGGGGCTCAGTTGGTTAAGTGTCTGATTCGATTTCAGCCCAGGTTATGATCTCAAGGTTCATGAGACTGAGCCCTCCATCCAGCTCCGTGCTGAGCATGGATCCAGCTTGGGACTCTCTCTCTTTTTTTCTCTCTGTCCCTCCCCTGCTCACATGCTCCCTCTCTCTCTCTCAAAAGAATTAAACATTAAAAAAAAATCTCTATAAAGCATGTATAAACAATACATGGTATTTTATTTTTTAAAAGATATTAAATTATTTTTAAGTAATCTCTACACCTACTGTGGGGCTCGAACTCACAATCCTGACATCAAGAGTTATGTGCTCCACCAACTGAGCCAGCCAGGCACCCTCATGTTAGCTCTCTTATTATTATCTAGAAAATGATTGTGAGTCCATGAAATTAATAGTTTTAATACTGAAGAAGAGTCAGTCTAGAGCCCCAAACCCTAAACTAATTAGTGGTCCTTTAATGAAGATGGATCTTGTTTTTAGGCACTGGGGTCTGGCGAATCGGACGTGATGGTGTTTTGGGCCCCCATCTACAAACACGAGAGAAATCCCTTATGTAGTAGATCACTGGCGTTTCATTTCATGGGCTCGTCCATCCCACAGAACTGAGCATAAACTTGGAGGCTCTCCAGCCAAGATGGAATAATGGGGACTGATTCATCTTTCTGCCGAAAGGCAACAAGACAGTGACTCCCGAGAGATCCACGCAAATGAGGCAAGCTCTACAACACGCCCAGCTTCGTGGCTGGAGTTACCGGGTTGCGATGCAGGGAGAAGGCACCCAGGTAGAGTCCAGTAGCCTTCCCATGCTGAAGGCAGGCAGCTGGGGGGCCAGGAGGGTCAGGGCAGCTAGAGCAGGACCAAGGACCAGAGAGGAAGGAACTGCACAGACAGTGAGCTCTGGGGAGCTGCTGAGGGCCCCCCGGAGTCATGGTGCCTGGCTGTGAGGACACTGCCTGAGGCTGGGAAAAGAACCATCCAAAGGCATCCCATTCCCACCGGACAGAGTGGAAAACCTCATAATATAGGAAGGTTCGGGAAGGGAGCCCCAGAAAAAAGCTTGGGAATATTCACAGGAATATGAGAATATCCAGCACCTGGTAAAATAAAATCCAATAAAAAAATAACAGGAATACAGACGCAAGAAAAGATGACCCATAATGATAGAAATCGATCAGTTGAAACTGACCCAGAAATGACACGTATGATAAAAGTAGTATACAAGAATACTTATACTCTTAATTATATTCCACATGTTCAAGAAGCTAATGGAAAGCTCAGGCATGTTAAACAGATACATTGCAGACACTCTAGATGAAAGCTACAATAAAAAAGAAAGAAAACTACAATGTCTGAATGAAAAACACACTGGATGGTTTTAACAGCCCAGCAGACAAATCAAAATAAAAGAGTAATGAGCTTGAAGACACAGCAATAGAAACTTTCCAAAACGAAAGAGAGAAAAAAAAAGCAAAACAAAAAATGAACAGCGCATCAGTGAGCTGTGGGATAACCACTAACAGGTTACTATGAACAGGAGTTCATGAAGGTAGGGCCAGAAAAAACATTTAAAGAAATAATGGCTACCCCCCCCGCCAAATTCAATGAAAACTACAAATCCACAGATCCAAGAAACTCAACAAACCCCAAAGATAAGAAATATAAAACAAACTACACTCAGGCACATCAAATTAAATTTCCAAAAACCAGCAATAAAGAGGAATATCTTAAAAGCAGATGCAGAAAAAGACCCAGCACATACAGTAAAACAAAGATAAGAATATCTGGGGACTTCCCATCAGAAACTGTTAACCCAAAAAAACACCCACTGAGAGGAAGGCAAAATAAAAACTTTTCAGACTTAGGAAAGCTGAAAATTTCTATCACCAGCAGATTTGCATTACAAGAAATGTTAAAGGAGTCCTTTACGTAGAAGGAAAATCCAGATTTACACAAAGGAATGAAGAATACCAAAGCAGTAATTGTAAAGGGCTTTGTTCTTATTATTAAATCTCCTTAAAAGATAAGTTTAAAACAAAAATAAGACAATGTATTGCGGGCTGATGACATATGTAGAAGTAAAGACGTATGAGAACCACAGCACAGAAGCTAGGAGAATAGAAATAAAAGTATGGTTGGCCCTTGAACACTGCGGAAGGTTGGGGCTCCAACCCTGAGCAGTTAAAAATCCACTTCTGGGGCGCCTGGGTGGCTCAGTCAGTTAAGTGTCCGACTTCAGCTCAGGTCACGATCTCCCGTTCATGATTTAAGGTCCGGCGTCCGGCTCTGTGCTGGCAGTGTGGAACCTGCTTGGGATTCTCTCTCTGCCCTTCCTCACCCTCTCTCAAAATAAATAAACTTTAAAAAGTTTATTTTTTTTTTAATTTAAAAAGGTTTATTTTACGCCCTTTGGGGCGCCGGGGTGGCTCAGTTGGTGAAGCGACTGACTCTTGATTCTGGCTCAGGTCTTGATCTCAGGTGAGTTCAAGCCCCACATCAGGCTCTGCACTGACCAGTATAGAGAGCCTGCTTGGGATTCTTTCTCCCTCTCTCTCTGTCCCTCCATACTCTCTCCCTCTCAACATAAGTAAAATAAACTTAAAAAAAAATCCACTTTTGATTCCCTAAAAACATAGTCTACTGTTGGCTAAAAGCCTTATCGATAAGATCAAGTTGATTAACACATAGTTTGTATATGTATTATTTCCTGTCGTGATAATAAAGCTAGAAAAAAGTAAATTTTATTGAGAAAATATATTTACAGTACTGTACTGTATTTCTCTTTTAAAAATCCACGTAGAAGTGGACCTGCACAAACTCATGTTGTTCAAGGGTTAGCTGTATGCTAAGATTCCTGCCCTCTTTTAAGTTTATTTATTTATTTTGAGCGAGAAAGCACATGTACAAGCTGAGGTGGGGCAGAGAGAGGGAGAGAGAGAATCCCAAACAGGCTCCATGCTATTAGCACTGAGCCCAATGTGGAGCTTGATCTCACGGACAGCGAGATCATGATCTGAGCTGAAATCAAGAGTCAGATGCTTAACCAATGAGCCACCCAGGTGCCCCAAAAGATTCTTAAACTATTTTTTAAAAGGTTTTTAATGTTTATTTTGGAGAGAGAGAGAAAGAGACAGACTGGGAGTGGCAGAGGGACAGAGAGACAGGGAGACACAGAATCTGAAGCAGGTTCCAGGCTTTGAGCTGTCAGCACAGAGTCCAATGTGAGACTCGAACCCACGAACCGTGAGATTATGCCCTGAGCTGAAGTCCGGTGTTTAACCTACTGAGCCACACATGCACCCCTCTTCAACTATTTAATATAATATCAGTTAAGTTAGACTGTGGTAGGTTAAAAATGTATGTATGTTATAATCCCTAAAGCTACTGTTGAAAAGAGAGTTAAAGCGAGTAAGCCGACAAAAGAGACCAAATGGAATCATAAGCAATACTCAACTGACCCAAAAGAACACAGAAAGAAAGCAAAGACTAGATGGGACACATAGAGAACAGATAGAATAAATATCCCAATTAAAAGGTAGAGGTGGTCAGATGGAATTTAAAAAAGCAAGATCTAACTATAATGTTGCCTATAAGAAACAGATTTTATTAAATATAGAGATACAGGACACCTGGGTGGCTCAGTCAGCTAAGCGTCCAACTTTGGCCCAGGCCATGATCTCACAGTTCATGAGATCAAGCCCTGTTATCAGGCTCTGTACTGACAGCTCAGAACCCGGAGACTGCTTCAGATTCTGTCTCCCTCTCTCTCTGCCCCTCCCGTGCTCGGTCTCTTTCTTTCTCAAAAATAAACAAACTTTAAAAAAAAATTTTTTTAATATATAGACATACAAATAGGTTAAAAATAAGAGAATGGACAAAGATACTGCACCATGTTCATATTAATCCAAAGAAAACTGGAATGGCTGTATTACATTAGACAAAGATTTCAGAGCAAAGAATGTTATCATGGGCATTTCACAATGATAAAAGGGTCAATGCATCAAGAGGACATAAGAATCCTAAATGTTTTTGTGCCACATTACAGAGCCTCAAAATACACGAAGCAAAACCAACAGAAGTATAAGGAAAAGGGGACAAATGCACAATTATAGTCAGAGATCTTCACACCCTTCTCTCATAACTGGTAGAACAAGTAGAAAGAAAATCAGCAAGGACACAGAAGACCTGGTTGGGCAACATTATCAAATCAACCACCTTGACCTAACTGACGACATTTACGAAACACTCTACCCTCAAGACTGGAATACACGTTCTTTCCAAGTATACACAGACTAGATTCTGGCTCACAAAATAAGTCTCACTAAATTTAAAAGGGTTCAGCTTACAGGTGCCTTGGGGGCTCAGTCGGTTAAGCGTCTGACTTTGGCTCAAGTCATGATCTCATGGTCTGTGAGTTCGAGCCCCACATCAAGCTCTGTGCTGACAGCTCAGAGCCTGGAGCCTGCTTCGGATTCTGTGTCTCCCCCTCCCTCTGCCCCTCCCATGCTCATGCTCTGTCTCTCTCTGTCAATGATAAACGCTAAAGATTTTTAAAAAATAAATAAATAAAAATTAAAGTGTTCAGCTTGTACCAAATATGTGTTTCGACCATAGCGGAATTAAATTAAATCAGTGACAGAAAGATACCTGGAAAATACCTAAATATTTGGAAACAATGTAATACAATTCAAAATAATCCATGCATCAAAGAAGAAATCAAAAGAAAAATGAGAAAGTATTGGGGCACCCGGGTGGCTCAGTCAGGTGTCCGACTCTTGATTTTGGTTCAGGTCATGATCTCACAGTTCGTGAATTTGTGCCCCGCGTCAGGCTCCAAGCTGACAGTGCAGAGCCTGCTTGGGATTCTCTCTCCCCCCTCCCTCTGTGCATCTTCTCTATCAAAATAAATAAAATTTTAAAAACTAAACAAAAAAAAAAAAAGAAGAAGAAAGGAAGAAAGAAATGAGAACGTATTTTGAATGGTGTGAAGCCAGAACACATAAAAATTTGCGGGATGTTGCCAAAGCGGTACTTAGATGGGAAAGCCCATGTTAGAAAAGAAAGGCCTCAAATCAATGACGTCAACTTCCCTCTCAAGAAAGCAGAAAAAAACAAAATCGACTCAGACTAAGCGGAAGGAAGGAAATAATAAAACTAGGCAAGGGAGAGACTGTGCCTTCCTTATCTTAAAATCTGCACCTAAGACAGAGGTCAATGAAAATTTGTTCAATCGCATACTTTGCCATATTTTTATTTTAAAGCACTTTCTTTTGTATCTTTGGTTCCCTTGTGGGTTAACGCAGTACATTGCTTTCTTTATGTCACACATCATCCCTGAAACCAGCGGTTTCTGGTAGACCGGTAGTTTCTTTTGGGTTACATGCAGTTCCTAAAATACAACTCTCCCACACTTGGCTTTCTTGGGTATGAGAACCCCCCCCCCGCCCATATCCAGAGACCGGGCGAGCAAGTACAACCCTCCTGTAATTATTGCTTATACACATCGACAGGACCCAGTTAAGATGAGGGGAATCACCAGAAGTTACCCACTCTTCCAAGAATCCATAAGACAGATTTGCTGGATAAAACAGGATCTCCCATACGTTTTCATGGGGGATCCCATTCCAAATTATCCTGAGGAACTGTCCAGGGTGCAAAAAGGCCCTAGAGCAGGGCACAGAAGAACTGGAGACTCCTGAGGAATCTTCTAACAAGGCAGAGAGGGATTTCCCACGACTGACTCCAGGGCGACGCTCCAGGCCCGTGTCTACCAGTTTAGCTACCTATGACCTATCTTAGCATCATTTACCTTTCAGAGCAGCTGTTGTCCAAGGGAAGCCTAATGACGTGTGTGGGTTTTTTTCTTTAACTGAAAAATGAAGCCAGACTTTATTTGACAAAAAGCCAGACTGATTTGCCTTGAAAATGAGGGGCTGGCTTGGCCAAGTGGGTTACACGGAGACAATGAGGCAGAGCCAGGCACTTGCCTCCTTTGGCACCAGAGAAACCCGGGCTTCAAGATGACAACTCTGCAGCGACGACAAAGGTGAAATCCCCTAGTTTATTTCCATTTTAGGAAGTAAAACCAAAAAAATCTAGCTTTGACAAAAAGCCCCCGAAGGACACGCCTTTGACTGTGGGAAAGAGAAGTGCACTTGTGGAGGAAACTCCTGGGAGGGCTTCTGTCCGCTCTTGGTGAACAGCCAGTCCCCATCGAGGCCCCAAGTCCAGGGTCAATGCCTACTAAGATGCCTTTTTCTCTTCTCTAAAAGAAAGTTAGAGGGGCGCCTGGGTGGCTTAGTTGGTTAAGCAGCCAACTTCAGCTCAGCTCATGATCTCACTGTTCGTGGGTTCGAGCCCTGGATCGGGCTCTGTGCTGACAGCTCAGAGCCTGGAGCCTGCTTCGGATTCTGTGTCTCTCTGACCCTTCCCTGCTCACACTCTCACTCTGTCTTTCTCTCTCAAAAATAAATAAACATTAAAAAAAATTTTTTTTTAATTAACCCGATTTTTAAGTGTAGGATTTTGAGATGTGACATGTAAATGAAAGGTCTGCAGAAGCAAGAGACCTCGTGGAAACACGGCATAATATTTCTGGGATGTGCTTTTATTTATTTATCTTTTAAATGTTTTATTTATTTTTGATACAGAGAGAGACAGAGCATGAGAAGGGGAGGGGCGGAGAGAGGAGACACAGAACCGGAAGCGGGCTCCAGGCTCTGAGCTAGCTGTCAGCACGGAGCCTGATGCGGGGCTCAAACCCACTAGTGAGATCTGACCTGAGCCGAAGTCAGAGGCTTACCCAACTGAGCCACCCAGGCGCCCCAGGGATGTGCTTTTAGAAGCCGATTCTCCTAGCGGCAAGCATAAGGGGGAGGGGCACTGAGGCCTGCTGGTAGAAACCGAATCACCTAAAACGATCAGAAATTTCTCAGCCAATCCAAAGTTGATCCGTGGGAGTCAAGCCCATGGGCATATGCAGCGTCAAATTTCCGCAGCCGCTTTATCTTTATTCACACCTTCTCTTCTCCCACTCAAAAAGGCAAACCAGCAGATTTATTAGTAAAGCAACACTAAATGTTTTCGGTTTCTGAAAACTGATTTCAGGATCACAGACTAAAACTGCGATTGAATGAACGGGGCAAAAATAGCTCTCCCCAGCTGCTCGCTCTGTACGGAGTGAGGACCGCAGAGAAGAGCCGGGACACGGGCGTGAAACCCAGCCAGCCGCTGCCTTCAGCAAAGACGCTGCTTGGCGGGCAGCCCTGGGAATTCTGTGTGAGCACAACTGGTTTATAGCAAACCAGTTCTCCGAAACAGGTCAGAGAAGGCCTATTTTAGCTGTAGATTTACTAGATGTCACCTTTACCTCTTATATAGTAGACAGTCTCTTAAAGAGACTCTCACAACAAGAATACCATCTCCCGTGTGAATGAATGAAGAAAAGGAGTTAACTGCATCCATAAATGCATGATCACTAAGGGGTGCTCCAGGGACCTTAACCTCCCTCCCTCCAGTGCATCTGCTGACCCTGGATGAGTTGTACTGGCCTCTCTGGGCGGCCAGGTGGGGAGACCAAACTGGACAAACCTTGAAAACCTTTCCAGTTCCATCACATGGACTCAGACTCGGCCTAAAGGCATTAACCAAAAGCAGCAGCGGGTTTGGTTTTGCACACACAGGATGGGGGGGTGGAGGGGAGGCCAACAGATTAATGAAGGTGGGGGCTGTCGCTGGCTGTTTTTAACCAACGGGACAATTCAACTGTGTCACACCCACAGCCAAGATTTCACAAACCGTTTGTGCTCATTCTGAACTATCCTTGGCCCGCCTCCTTTTCACCACTGGCATTTCAGTGGCTTTTGAGAGTTTTCCCATACAACATAGGTGGTTCTCTTTGTGTTCTGGTAAGAAGAGTCCCGTCAGACTCCAGCCTCAGACTCCTGCCGAGGAGGGAGGGCTGGAGGAAAGAAGGCATGAGGCCCGGGGCTGTCGGGAACGACGTGGAAGGCTTCACAAAGCAACAGTGGGGACAGGGCAGCCACCATCTCGTTTCCCCTTCGGCCCTAGAGGATGAGTCATGACTCACCTCCTTTTCCAGCTTCCTGGCCTAGAGTTTCAAGCAGATAAGAAGCTCCTTAAGCTCTACCTTTGTATTCATTTATTTACTTTTTTATTAAACATGTTTTTCAGTTATTCATTCCTGAGAGGGAGACACAGTGTGGGGGAGGGGCAGAGAGAGAGGGAGACACAGAATCCAAAGCAGGCTCCAGGCTCTGAGCTGTCAGCACAGAGCCCGACGCGGAGGGGGGCGGGGGGGGGGGGGGTTGAACTCATGAACAGGGAGAGCATGACCTGAGCTGAAGTGGGACGCTTAACCGACAGAGCCCCCCAGGCGCCCCTATTTATATACTTTTATTTACTTTAAAGGAAGGTATACCTTTAAGACAGAAATTTCTTTTTTTTTCCCCTTAGGTATTATGTTGAGTCTTTTATATCTCATACTTAGGAAGAGTATGCACATCATTTTAGTCACGGCTTCCTGAGTGCCATCGGGGGTCCTAAAATACTGAGCGGGTGTTACAGGCAGATGTGTCAATGTCACGAACTGGGAAAATAAAAGTTGCAAAGTCTGGAGGGCTAGTGAAGTACCCACAGCCACAGAAGCAAGGAGCCAGTGCGCGCCGAGCCAAATTGGGCAGAGGCAGAATCAGAGGCAAAACCGGGCAGCGCTCTGCTACCGCCCCTGCCTTAAGCCAGCCTGCCCTGAGTCCCAGTCCCAATTCTGCAAAACATCGAGGTTGGCGAGCTAATCTCCAAAGGTTTGAAGTCAGCTCCACCTTGAGGCTGCCATCTTCACAACTTCACAGTGAACTTCAGACATGAGAGAAGGCCACCCATGGCTCACCAGACAGGCAAAAGGCTGTGAGAGTCCCTAGGGCCCAGTGCCGTCCAGGGGAACCCGGACGTGTGGGCCAGAGACTTCCTCAGGTGTAGCGTGAGTCTGCGGCTTCAGTAAGAGACTTCCTGCCAGCCGGGTTTGTTTGTTTCCATCTTCCTAGTGTCTCCAGGGCCCGGATGGTCCACAACCCACATGCCCTCTTCCCAACTGCTGAAGGCCCTCTCGGCTGACAGGAAGGAGACCTGGGTGTTATGCAACCTTAATCACCGATGTCCCCAGACGTTCTCTCTCCTTCTGTTCTGCTCTTCGCCTAGGCGATCTGGGAGAAACCGCAGATGACCACCACCAATGCTGGGCATCTTATTTTCAAAGACTCGGTGCGCAAAAAACCACTCTGTGTTGAACACCCAGGTGTCGGACACTCTACTAGGCTCTTTATATACTTTGTCTAGTCTAATCCCACAACAACCTTATAAAGTAGGTGTTCATACTGCCGTGTTTCTGATAAGGACACTGAGGCGTGGAGAAGTGGAGGGATGTGCCCAAGGGCACACGGCTAGCGAGCAGCAGAATCAAGTCTCGAACCCAGGTTTGTACCACAGATCCTGTGCTGGGTTTTTTGTTGTTGTTAAGTTTACTTATTTCAGTAATCTCGACGCCAAACGGGGGGCTTGAACTCACAACCCCAAGATCAGGAGCTATGTGCTCTTCCAACTGAGCCAGCCAGGCACCCTTGTACTGAGTTTTTGAAAACGGTTTTCTTGAGATAAAATCTGCACACCATCCAAATTACCCATTTATACATTTCAGTGGTTTCTGGTACATTCACAGATACGCGCAACCATCACCACGGTCCACTGTAGAACATTTTCTCCCCCAAAAAAGAACCCCAAGCCTTTTGGTTACCATCTTTATCTCTCCGTTCCCTTCCCCTCGCAGGCCTAGGCAGCCACTAGTCTACTTTCTGTGTCTCCAGCTTTCCCTATTCTGCACTTTCATATAAACGGATCATATAATACATGGTCTCTGTGACTGGCTTCTTTGAGTTAGTGTAAAAATGTTTCGAGAGAAATCTCCCATGGTATCCTGCCTCCGATGACGGACCCCAAAAAGTGCAGACAGCATATTAAGAAATGCATGATATGATGCTCCTGGGGGGCTCAGTCAGGTGAACGTCCCGACTTTGGCTCAGGTCATGATCTCACAGTCCGTGGGTTCGAGCCCCGCATCAGGCTCTGTGCTGACAGCTCAGAGCCTGGAGCCTGCTTCAGATTCTGTGTCTCCCTCTCTCTCTGCCCCTACCCCATTCGCTGTCTGTCTCTGTCTCTCAAAATAAAGACATAAAACAAAAAAAAAACAAAAAAAAAAAAAAGAAAGAAAAAAATGCATGAGAAAACCTGCTTTCAGCAGCAGAAGAGACTGTAGAAAGATAAGACAGCTGTTTTCAGATACTTAACCCTTGGATCACTTGGGGCAAATGGGTAGCATTTGGAAATACAAGCAGCCTGTCTGATATAAGAAAGTCACAATAACCCTGACTAGGTCCCCAATGGGATGGGCTAGATGGCGGTCTATGGAACATGCCACAGGAGGAAAGGTCCCAGTGCGAGGGGGGAGGCTGGCCTCTGATGGCCGGTGACCCTTCCAAGACTAAATTCTTTGATTCTGCCAAATTCACATGAGTATAAGAAGAAATGGGTAAAAATGAAAAGTCCACCCAGGCTTAGGTTAACGAGACTAGTGCAAATGGAGAAATAGAGTTGCATTCGCCAGATTCATCTGGAGGCTGTACTCGGCAGGCCTGGAAATGAATACCAGCAAAGTTACTGTTCTCTCAGTCCCCTGTGCTCTCTGTGAGGCTTCGACCATTAAGGACTCTTTAAACATCAGACGAATCGGCTGCAACTCCAGATCAAGCCCACTCTGGACGTATTCCCATTTACCATTTGGTCTTAGGAACGGGGTACCTCATTCCACCTTTCCAAATATCAAGTAATTAAAAAAAAAAACTTTCTAGTTGACTTGATAATTACTGCAAGCCAGGAACCAATTCTGCAACAATAAAACACAATCAGTTTAGGGGCGCCTGGGTGGCTCAGTCGGTTGAGCGCCCGGCTTCAGCTCAGGTCGTGATCTCGCAGTTCATGGGTTCAAGCCCCACATCAGGCTCTGTGCTGACACCTACCTCAGAGCCTGAAGCCTGTCTTCGGATTCTGTGTCTCCCTCTCTCTCTGACCCTCCCCTGCTCACGCTGTCTCTCTCTCTCTCTCTCAAAAATAAATAAAACATTAAAAAAAACACACACACACAGTTTAATATACGAATTCAATCCAATCTGCAAATAGCATTTTTCTTTTTCTAACGGGCCATTATATTACACGATATGTGGTCCGTCCTATTTCTAGGAGAAGGCTCGCTCTTCTGCAGAGGATCTCACCTAAGTCTGGCTATCTGGGTAAAAACCTTCTCCGCAAAAGGCCAAACATTTAAAAGGCAGAGAGTTAAGGACGCCTGACTGGCTCCATGGGAAGAGCGTGCGACTCTTGAACTCAGATTGTGAGTTCAAGCCCCATGTTGTGTGCAGCGATTACTTAAAAATGAAATCTTTGAAAGAAAATAAAGTAAAAGGTGTAGAGTTCAACAGTGCTGTCTGGGATTGAGCAATGCCAACCTGACACGGGTAATCTTCTATTCAATTATTTCAAATCAACAGATACTGCCTCATTGGACACCGCTCAGGTCAAGGAGGGAATTAGGGCAGGGTGGATTCTCCTTTTTTGACAGGATAATCTCTAGATAATCTTGAAATCTATTTTGGGAATAACATCTGTGGTTCTAAATGGATCTCTCCTCATCTTTTGCAGGGCTGGGGCCCAGGCCGGAACTCTCTGGGGTCCCTCAGGGACCACTGGTAGAGTTATGGCGGAGTGGACCAGGAATCAGAAGACGGTTCCAGGTGCTTCTCTGGCCAAATGAGTTCTGAGGTGGTTTCATTGTCTTTTCGGACCTCTGTTCCTTCCTCCGTAAAATGGGGTGAAACCACCGTCCTGCTTACTTCACAAAGTCAGCATGGAGCTCAAACTCAATGGCGCACATGCAAGTCTCGAGTGAGCAAACTCAACAGGTCTTCTGGAATCCTCACCTGCATGAAAGACCAGTCCCTTAAGAGAGCCCACAAGCCTCAGCTAAAGGGACCGCTGTTTACATGTCACACAGCTTGCGTCCTCTAATTGGCTGCCTGACTTGTACCCTAGGTTTTAAATTTGTTTTAAAACAAAGATTGTGTTTGGTCACATGAAACTGCCTTAAATAGGCAATCTATAATTAGCTCCAGCTGAAGCTGCATCTCCCAAAGTCACTACTGCCCTCGTCATCCCTTTTCTTTAACAAGCCCTGCCCCTCTTTTGTCCTAGGACTGGCTTCTGGCTCACATGCCCTTTACAAAGAAAATGTCCCTGGCTGGCTGCCATGGGTGTCTCTGCCCACTTCCATTTTAAGTCATTTTCCCTCAGCTGTCCCAGTTTCTTCCGAAATAAAGGCAGGGGCCAAACACTGCTGGTTCGTGTCTAAAGAAAACTTGACTTGACCTGTTGTAAGCTAACAAGAGGCTTTGTGCAGTCACAGGGCCTGGGCTCACCACTGATAAGCACTCACCGTGGATTCCTGCGCAAATCCTAGCATCTCAGACCGGCCCTCTGCCTCACGTGAAGCAGCTACCAAAATTTGATACCGTGTTTTTCAACTCCCCATTTCAAACTGAAGGGCCTCCACACTCTCCTTTGCTTTTGCTAGTTCTGCAAAATTGCAGCCCTGCTTTTTCTGCATGTAGCTAATACTATAGAATTTCAACAGGAAGTGGTATGGGGGGCTCAGGAGGGAGGGTGCCTTCCTGTGGCCCAGTTATTTACAAAAAAGGCAGGTTCTCTAATACTTCAACCATTTGTCGCAGGACTCACTTGCATGTAAGTGAATAAAACAGATCACTCTCAATGTCTCTCAAGCTGAAAAGAGTTGTTAGAATAGAATCCATACTAAACCCACACACCAAAAGAGTCATAAAGAAATTGTTTCATATCACAGAAATGAGATAAGTCAGAGGCCAAGATTTTAGAGCCAAGGTGGCCCCATGGGGCAAAGCACTCTTTGGTTAATTAAAAAAAAAAGGTTTTCTTTTAACACTTGAAAAAAAAAAACAGTCACTTTCTCCTTATTTGCCCTTACAAATTTACCACCAAAAAAAAAAGAGGATTAGTATCCATATCAGGTGTATCATGAATCACAGGTTTCACACAGAGCATGGTATAAAAATATTGAGTAACTCCTGCAGCCAGATGCCCTCAATGTGCCTGGCATCATAGGCCAGGTGGGTAGGTTCACAAAAGCAGAAAGGTTCACGCAGGCTCACACTTCACTGAGCCCAGACCCTCGGAGGTTAGCCAGCCTATCTTTCCAAGTGACTAGTATTCATCATCTATGTATGGTGAAATATCTAGCTCACAATGCCATCTTGTGTAAAACTCAAAAGAAGAAAAAAAAATCTTAAACTTGTCTCCAAGCCTCTTGGACTTACCCTAAGATTCTATCTTGCACAGCGTTACCCCTGGTCTTCCCAGGCCTATCCTAAGTAGGTTAAATACCTTAAATGCGGATCCAATATACTGTGAACAGGAGTTAAAAACACCTTACATGTACCCACCCCGACCAACAAATGGGTTCAATTCACTGGTGTTTTATCAGATTTTTTTTTCATACTTGGCTAGGAGAGATTCATTCTCCAATTGTTTTACGTACAAATGGCCCAAACCAACGAACTCGGGAGAGAAACCGGTTACTGGCAAAGTACTCGGAAGTTTAGTGCAGGCTGGAAATCAGGTTAAGCCACATTAAATGCAGTATGTGGGAAGAGTGCCGGCGGCTAACAGGTGGGGAAACCCCATTAGAGACAGAAGGGGAAGGGGCAGCCTCTGTTTGAGGTTCTTATTACGACAGGACAGGACTTTTCTTTATGCCCAGGCTCTGTCCCCCCATTCTCCTTGGCCAAAGCCCACTGCAGGACGGGGAGGAACAATACCCTAGGGGTGCAACACTTTCACTTTTGGGAAGACGTTTTCCCGATTCTTTCACTCTAGATCAAATCCCATCTTCTGGCTACGCATGTCAAGGCGGATGAGCTTAGCCGATGAGAACTGTCAGTCTTCACCCACATCCTCACAGAGCTCCCTCAAACCCCAGTTCCCATTTTTTTCTAACTCCCACATGCTTCTGAGAGGAACCAGATCAGGGCCCACGCTGGCATGGAAACGAGAGGGGAAGGGAGGGGTGCCGCTGGAGGATGGATAAAATAGTGGGGGGGTAGGGGAGAGCATAAGCTTAGCTTGAAAGGTCAGGAGGTGACAAAAGGCAGCTCCCGAGACTCGGCCTTCTACTCTGGGGAAAGCCTAAGCAAAAAGGCCTATTGCCCATCAGACAGCCCCAGACGGTGCCCACCTGTGCCCACGGAGGGCCTTTCCCCCTGGCCCAAACAACCCACAGAGGTCAAGAAGCAGCTCCGCTCCCACCAGGGCATAAATGGGGTGTCCCACCCAGCCCAAGAGGCGGTCCACCAGACCGGGCACGCTCCCAGGAGCTGCTCAAGAAGCCAGGCTGTTCAGACCTGTCACCAAGCAGCCCAGACTTGTCACCCCGAGCTCCCGGAGCTGTGGCGCGAAGAGGCCCCCCCTTCCCAGACCGCGAGGACTGTGCGCGCCGCCTACCCGAAGCTCGCCCTCGGTGCGGTGCAGTCCCAGGC
The DNA here is from genome assembly GCA_004023845.1 of Helogale parvula. Taxonomy (NCBI): domain Eukaryota; kingdom Metazoa; phylum Chordata; class Mammalia; order Carnivora; family Herpestidae; genus Helogale; species Helogale parvula. The sequence continues at coordinate 16,351 of PJEM01009132.1, forward strand.
GCCGAAGCCCCACGGCCAAGTCGTTGACACACAGGCCGCCGTCACGGTTGACGTCGAGGGTCTGGAAGAGGCTCCACAGGCGCAGCCGGTGGTCCGGGCCCCCGCAGACGGCGCCGCCGCACGGGTCCACGGACGCCGGCGACGAAGCTGACGACGAGGCGGCGGTGGCGGCGTCCGGCGGCGGGGAAGCCACGCAGCGGCACAACACACTGCTCACCATCGGGCGCGAGACAGGGGCGCCGGGCGCGAGGCGGGGGCGGCGGGCCGACGGGGAGAACACGGAAGACACGCGGGAGTCCCCGGACTGCGAGCGCGGGATAGAAAAAGCCGGCAAGGGGGCGGGAGGGGCCGCTTCCGGGAGCCCCGCCCCGCCGCGCGCTGCCAGCCAGTCACAGGCCCGGACGGCCGTCTGGGAGGGGCGGAGCCTCCTCGAGGACAGCCCACGCCGCCGGGCCCTGCCCGGGTCAATGGAGAAGGCGGGGCGATCCCCGCTCAGCCTGCGCCCGATTCAAACTGAAGGAGGTGGGGATTGGCTGAGCTGGGCCGGAGAGAGGAAATCACGCCGTGATAGGCAGAATTTATGTGATTAGAAGGCGGAAGGCCCCGTGTCCAATTTCCAATGAGAAACGCTGTTGAGAGTGAGGAATCATAAGGATGGGAGGAGCGGTAGTGTACGAAGACATCGTAGTCTCTGGTGAGAAGTAGGATTTGTGTAACACTTGTGAGCTGAGGCTGCAAGGCAGAGTTTGTCCCCGTGAGTAGAATTAAAAATTAACTAGCCAGTGGCTCAAGGCCGAAAGCACTAGGTGTCCTCAGGAGACCGAGTTTTGGTAATGTAACTTCCTAAACCACCAATAAAATAGCCGAATTCAACGACGTTTAATAGTCGTACGACTGACGGTTGAAGGACAGAACGATTTTCCAATGGAAGTGAATAAAGGCAGGTGGGCGGAGCGCTCTTTAGCGACAGACACACTTTTAGACCAATGATCAGAGCAATTCCAGTAAATAGGCGTGGTCTTTAGCTGAGCGACTGATCAAAAGAACCAGTAATCGACGTGATGTCTGAGCCTTGCCCAACCAGGAGGGCATGTTCCCCTGGAGAACCTCTGGGAGGCGGGAGGAGGGGAAGTGGGCGGATCTCCGCACGCCCCGGCGGAAGAGGCAGATTCAGGAAGCCATTACGCAGCTGGCTGGCAGCGGCCGGGCCGGTCGGGGCTGGGCCCTACGCACTTTGCGTAGAGAGGGGGGTTACCAAAGGCCTGGTGCTTGGCCTTGGGCAAGCCTGGCCTATCCCCTGGAGGGGGGTGGGTGAGAGGCGAGGCTGAGGAAGAAGAGAAGGGGAATTGGGGCGGTTGAGGGGATTATAATTTCTTTAAAAAGCGGGGTGGGGAGAGGCCATGGCCGTCCCAGCCAAGAAGAGGAAGATGAACTTCTCCGAGCGAGAGGTGGAAATCATCGTGGAGGAGCTGGAACTGAAGAAGCACCTGCTGGTGAACCACTTCAACGCCGGGGTCCCTCTGGCTGCCAAGAGTGCGGCCTGGCACGGCATCTTAAGAAGAGTCAACGCGGTGGCCACCTGCCGCAGGGAGCTGCCTGAGGTCAAGAAGAAGTGGTCTGACCTCAAGACCGAGGTCCGTCGCAAAGTTGCCCAGGTCCGGGCAGCGGTGGAGGGTGGCGAGGCCCCAGGGCCCACTGAGGAGGATGGAGCCGGTGGGCCTGGGACGGGTGGTGGCAGTGGCGGCGGTGGCCCAGCTGTAGCCCCGGTCCTGCTCACCCCCATGCAACAGCGCATCTGCAACCTGCTGGGCGAGGCCACCATCATCAGCTTGCCCAGTGCCACAGAGATCCACCCCGTGGCCCTTGGACCCACAGCCACTGCAGCTGCAGCCACGGTCACCCTGACACAGAGTGAGTGACCTCTCCCACCCAGTCCGGCGTGCATAAATGGGAAGGGCCAGCAAGAGCTGGGGCAGCCCGGGGAAGGTTGGCTGCCAAGGGTCAAAGGTCAGATGGGAGTCTTGGAAGACCACGAGGCCTTCCAAGAGCTCCGCACACAGAAGTGATCTGGTTCTCTTTGGGACTTCCTCAGCACACAGTCTGGACTTCTGATGGGCTGGATTGCTCTCAACTGTTTTGCCACCATTCATGTCCATGACTGACTGAGCTATGTGGTCCTTGAAGACAGAGACCATGTCTGTATCCCCACGGGACTTATCACAGGGCCTGGCACTTAGTAGGCAGTCAGGACATATTTTTCGAATTAATAGATGGATGGGAATAATAATACCCAAGTAAGACATCGATTCTGGCCAAAGATATTCTGTGTTTTCGGTGCAGCAAACGTTCAGGCACTGCTCAGAAACTGCATGATTCCTGCGTTAATCCGTTCTTTCACTCCTCAAACACTAGCCCTTCCTTATTCCATGTCAAACATTGTGCTTGGCACTGGGATTGGATTTCCAAGGGGTTTAGAATACAGGCCAGCTATATTCTAGTAGGACAGACAAGGCACTCCTAGTCAGGAGAACCCAAGGACTCAGAAGAGGAAGGGACTTCCTGATTGGGGCGGGGACCCAGAGCGGATGTTGGCATCGAAGGATAGAGAAAACTGACCTTTCCCACAGGCGTGGAGGCCCAAACAGCCCACTCAGAATTCCTCCAGAGGTTCTCGGCTATGAATGACAATGGTTTGATCGGAGTTTTTTAGTTCCGATAAGATCAGAGTTTGTACGGTGACTGTGAACTGTTTGTGCTGGGCTATTGGCCTGTATCAGTCAATGATTCTCAGTGGGGCTCTGGGGAATTGGGTGTGTGTGTGAGTGCCATCCCCCTGCAGCCATGTTTTCTAAGGATATCAGGTGCCAAAGAGGATCAAGCACTGGTCTAAATCAGTTGCAACTCCAGAACCGGAAGGACCTCTAGGTATTCCTTTGGCCAAGGAGACAAGAGGCCTTTATTGGGCACTTAAGCAGCCGCTTGCCATAAAAGAAGGAGGGAGATAAGACCAGTGTGGCTGCAAACACTTCACGCAGAGTCCCACCCAAGATGGCTGCCAAGTGCTGCCACTGCAGGGAGCATGTGGCCCCGCCGTTATTGGCTGGGAGCCACCCAGTGCGGTGGTTAGGAGCAAGTTGGACTCCAGTGTTGGGGAGGCCCAAGTTTGCTCCCTGGACCTGTTGAATAAAACTGTGTGCCCCTGAACAAGTCACTCCATATTTTTCAGTGTGCTTTCTCATCTCCAAAACTGAACACAACAGTGCCTGCCTCTCTGTGTCGTTACAAGCACTCATCGAGCTGACGAGTGCAGAGGGCTTAGCGCGGTGCTTGGTGCACAGTAGGTGCTCTATGCACTCGTATCGTTATTAGCATCTTCGGTTTTGCCAGACCTGGGACTGGTCCTTTGCTTACCAAGTAGATTCTCAACGCTTTAGGTTCTAGATTTATACGAGAATAACTATAAAGCCAAAGGACCCAAATTCCCCCAGAAATAGGGCTTCCCAGCCTCCTCTCTGCTCCGTGTGGCCAGCTTCATTCTTTCTAGAAGGTGACCTGCCACTGCTTTGCTCTTTCTTCCCCACAGTCCCCACGGAGACCACCTATCACACGCTGGAGGAGGGAGTGGTAGAGTACTGTACTGCGGAGCCGCCCCCGCCCCTGCCGGCCGAGGCCCCCGTGGGGATGATAGCTCCACACAGTGACGCCGCTGTCAAACCCCAGGCGCTCAAGAGCCGCATAGCCCTCAACTCGGCCAAGCTGATCCAGGAGCAGCGAGTCACCAATCTGCACGTGAAGGAGATCGCCCAGCACCTGGAGCAGCAGAACGACCTGCTACAGATGATCCGCCGCTCCCAGGAGGTGCAGGCCTGCGCCCAGGAGCGCCAGGCCCAGGCCATGGAGGGCACCCAGGCAGCGCTGAGTGTCCTCATCCAGGTCCTCCGGCCCATGATCAAAGATTTCCGCCGCTACCTGCAGAGCAGCACGCCCAACCCCGCTCCCGCCTCGGACCCTGGGCAGGTGGCCCAGAACGGGCAGCCCGACAGCATCGTCCAGTGAGGACAGCCTTCTGCTGTGACTGGATGACCTCACTATGGTCTTCTAAGTGGATTCTGTGACTGGCCTGAGGCCAGCACTGGCCACTGAACAGCTCTCTCTTTGTTAGACTGTTGGGGGTCCGGTGTTTGGGAGAAGTGAGGGAGACTGAGAAGAACTGGGCTCCTGGGACTCGAACTCTTACCCTCACCACTCGAGCTGCCTTGCTGAGAGCCCGAAGCTTGGTTGCAGGGCGGGGCGGGGGGAGGGGCAGGGGGGGTGCTGGGCACTGGTGATGCTACAAACAATGTCACAAGCCAGGGCTTGTGACACCACCCAGACTGTTTAGGACAACTGTAAGGAAGGTCCTCGCTGGGGGCTGTCTCCCAGCTGGGTTCTGTGCTGAAATGCTCCCCCGATCCAACCCAGTGTCATCGTTTTGAATAAGATGTCAGTGGTGCTGGCAGCGAAACAGTACCTAGGCCTGAGGAGGAAACTCCGCCCCTTTCTTCTTTGCACTGTGCCTCAGTTCTCAGGGGATTCTAGTCAATCTGTGCTTTCCCTGCCCTGGCCGGGGCCCTTGGTGTACCCTGGGCCGCCTATGCAGTACACCCAGGATGCGGCCCGCTGGGCTCAGGAATGCTGGGTGCGGTGGGGACCGCTTGACCACCATCTCGTCTTCCACCACATCCCCAGGCAGCCCTTTAGTGGTTTGTCCTGACAGTTTTTGACCCAGGTCAGGCATCGAGCTTTGGGTGCTGTAAATTTGAGGGAAAACAGACCCACATGGAAACATGTCACCTCCTGGCCCCCCTGCAGTGAGTCTGAGGTGACCGGTTGGCTTCTTCCAGAAGGCTTGCTTCAGGCCAGTTGGGGTTTTTTTTGTAATTTTATTTTTATGCTTTATTTTATTTTTGAGAGAGAGTGTGTGTGAGCAGGGGAGGGTCAGAGAGGGCGAGGGAGACACAGAATCTGAGGACAGGCTCCAGGCTCTGAGCTAGCTGTCAGCACAGAGCCTGATGCGGGGCTCGAACCCACGAACCGCGAGATCATGACCTGAGCCGTTGGCCGCTTAACCGACTGAGCCACCCAGGCGCCCCAGGCCAGTTGTATTTATTCTGTACCTTGGAGTCCTCCTGGGAAAGAGGGAACAGCTCTGGCCACACCCTCCTTTCCTCTACTGACGCCACGATTCCGAAACTCGGTGTGAGAAAAGGCCTGCTAGCATTGTGCCCGGACTCCCTCTCCCGTTCTTTGGCGCCTTGTGTTCCTTCAAGTCTCCCACTGACTGGCCGGGTGAATCTGAAGGCCTGATTGGCCCCGAATGCTTGAGGTGGGAGAGCCAGAGCTGACCGAAGATGCGGGGCCTTGACCTCTGTGCTCAGGGATCAGCAGACTGACCACGGAGCACCGAAGGAGGTAGTGTTCCCTGTTCCGTCATCTCAGCGCCGTCGCCTTTTGTAGAGCGTTTACCCAGATGGTCTTTGTCTGTTTCATTTTCAGAATCACCATCGATCACTGAGACCCTCGCGTCTTCCCAGATCATGCCCCGGGATTGCCATGTTGCTGCCGGTGCCTTGGCTACACGTGACCAAGGGTTGCAACTCGAGGCTCCAGATCTTCGCTAAACCATCAAGGTGCTGCGCTTCTGAGCACGTGCGTTTGGAATTGCTTGCTCTGCGGCGACAGTCACAGGAAGGTGCCCCCAGAGACGGTCGGAAGGTGGCTGTCGGACGGTACGGTCAGCCGCTCTGTGGAGGACAGGTGCAGCACCAGCTACAGAGCAACGGAGAGGAATCAGGCTGGGGAGGGGGTGAGTGGCAGAAGGAAATCTCAACAGGCTGGAAAGCAGCGGCCCTTGGCAGCCCGGGCACGCTTTCTCCATGGAGCCTGATGGCCCTGGCAGGGAGGCTGTGGGGACTTCCTGTGGACTTGCCACTCGGTTTGATTTTTCTCTGGGGTTGGCAACCTGAGCCAGTATTGCATCTGTTCCAATTGGGTATAAAGAGGAATCCTGGATCACTTAAACTGACTGCTTCTTTCTAGGTCATAATTTTAAATTAAAAACATGTCACTTTTTGTTTTTTACACATATCGGTGTCTTTATTGGTTATAGGTAGAAGAGATGTGGGCTGGCATAGAGCAGGGGCTGGCATAGTACGGCTCAGAGGTCAGATCTGGCTCAATGCCTGTCTTTGTCAATAAAGTTTTATTGGGCACAGCACAACCTTTCGTTTACTGAATGTCTGTGACAGTTTTTATGCTCCAGTGGCAGAGCTAAGCAATTGTGACAGAGTATCTGGCCCACAGAGCCAAAGGTATTTACTCTTCTTTACAGAAAAGTCTGCCTACCCTCGGTTTAGGGCAATGTTTCAGACTCTGGGTGAGGATTACTTGCGCTGTTTGGTAAACATATCCCAAACCTGACCCCACATAAAAACTAGAAGAGACTTCTGGAAGGAGAGCTTTAAGCATCTTCTGGGTAAACAAGCTCTCTGCGTGATTCTGATACTTCCTGAAGGTTACAGAGGAACTTCGCCTTAGAGGCTGGAAGACTTAATCTCGGCTGGAATCACAGATCATGGAATCATGGATCCCGTCCCAGTGACGGTGGTTCTCAGGAGTGGCTGCTGACAGTTGAGAAATCCTGCCTCGCAAAAATTCTCGCTTAAGAGTGGCCTTAATTCTGGTGGGAGCTCAGCCTTCCTGGACAGAGTTATCGCTCTCCCCCATAGTAAGAATAAAAACAGAATTAATCAAGCCCCTGCTCTGTCTAGACCCTGTAAGCATTACCTCGTTGACTCTTTGCAGTAGCCCAGGGGTTAGGTAATAATACCGTTAACCGGTTTACAGATAAGAACGCTGAGGATCAAGAGGTTAAGCAATTTGCTTGAAATCACACAGCTACCGGATTCATCCTCCTGCTCGTCATGTGAAATCACCTAGAGACCATTGAGCCTAACTTTAAGAAGTTTCTAGGCCAGATGAGGAGGCACCACGTGCTATATTGTTCTTGGCACTTGAAAGGGAAACAAAGTGGTCTCTCTTCTTCTCTACAGGCTCTGGACATTCATATTGAGAGGGGAAAGGATGGTTTAACAGAATTAAACCCACCTCACCTTGATGGTGCTATCGGAGGTCTGTCACTTACATTGGGGTGTCTTGGAGTCCTTCCTGAAATTTGAGGTTTCACAACAGGGAAATCCTCCAACCCACTGATGCTTACAGGTTCAGGTAGTGAAAGCCTTTTATGTTTTAAACCACGTGGCTAGACGTCTTTCAGAAAGGTGTCCTTTGTGAACTGTAATTTTCCCCACAGGACCGAGAGGCCAGAAAAGGCCCTGGGCTCAGGCAGGTTTGGGCTTGAGCTGGGTTCCACCATTTACTCACTGTGTGTCTTAACTCTGCCAGACCTCAGTTTTCTCAGTTCTAAAGTGGGGATGATGAATTACAGTCCCCACCAGCCAGGGCTATTAGGCAGTGTTATTCAATGGAAATCGCTATTTATTTTTTTTATTAATTTTTTAAGTGCATTTATTTACTTATTTTTGAGAGAGTGAGCATAAGTAGGGGAGGGGCAAGAGAGAGAGGGAGACAGAGAATCCCAAGCGGGCTCCCCGCTGTCAGCACACAGCCCCACTCAGGGCTCGATCTCACGAACCGTGAGATCATGACCTGAACTGGAATCAAGAGTTGGACGCTTAGCCGACTGAGCCACCAGGTGCCCCAGACAGCTACTGCTTATGGAGCACTTACCATGTGCAGACACTGTCCTACACACTGTATGTATTAACCCATTTCATGAGCTCAGGGACATAACACTCAGCATGTGCCTAGGACGTGACACGTGCCCAATTAATACTGGCCGCTGTCCTCATTATTACAGGGTCTTGATACTCCAGAGGGATAACTCATGAGTCTTGAGATCACAACGGGAGCTTTGTCCAAAGTGGTTTGAGCTTAAAACGACAAGCATTTATTTGTTTGTGATTTTGCAGTGTGAGCAGGGCTCAGAGGGAACGGCTGGTCTCTCTCTCTCAGCGTCTGCTGGGGCGCCCTCCTGGACCCCAGGAGGTCCACTTCCGAGAGAGCTCACTCACATGACTTGCAAGCTGATAGATGTGGGCTGGGAACGTCGTCGGGGCAGGGGGCTGGGGCTGGCACCTCGGTTCTCTGCATGGGCTTCTCCATGCGGCTGCTTGTCCCTCACAGCGTGCTGGTGGGGTTCGGGCAATGAGAACCGGAAGCTGCCTTTCTCTGAAAGATTGGGTTTCGATCTGACACAACAACCCCGAATTTTCTCCTGGCCGCACAGTCACCTGGTAGCCCAGATTCAAGGAGCTGGAAGAAGAGACTCTGCCTAGTGATGGAGATGTGGCTCTTGCAGAGGGGCAGGGGAGGAACTGAGGAGACCATCTCTGGAATCAAGCTTGGGGGTCAGGACTCCTGACCCATGAAAGAGAGCCTCTCCTCCACATTCCTGCCTTCCACCAATCAGGAGGGAAGGGGACTCCCCAGAGTTTGAAAGAGACCCTGTTGAACCTACTTTTAATTTCCTGGAGCTTTGAGCCAAGAGATCAGAAAGCAAAAACCCTTGGCAGGTGGGGGATGGGGCGGGTACTTTGGCTCCTTCTACTCTGGAAATCTTCGCCTTTTAGAAAGAGGCCCGGGGCCTGAGGGACCCATCTGGGCAGACATGCTTGGAGATCTCCCTGAAAAAGACTTCCTGACCCGTGGGGAAATTCCAGACAATTGGTCAGGGCTGGAGAGAGTGGCAAGGTAGGTGCTTGCTGAGAGGAACAGGCAGGGACAAACCCACTCTTTAAATTAGAGAAGATGAGGGGCGCCCGGGTGGCTCAGTCGGGTAAACGCCCAATTTCAGCTCAGATCATGATCTCATGGCTCGTGGGTTGGAGCCCCGAATTTGAGCCCTGCTTTGCATCCTCTGTCCTCTTCTCTCTCTGTGTCTCCCCGCACCTCTCTGTCTAAATGAATGAATGAATGAATGGATGAATGAATGAATGAATGAATGAACAGGAGAAGACGAGCTAAAGTTGGCATGGATATTTGCACAGGGGAATGTGGTTCTCAAAATGGCCTGTCTGGTGACAGATACAGAGGCTGTGCTGGAACGTGCCGGTTCTCTGTCAAATCTGGGCCATCACCTTCTATGCCCCACCTCTTCCCTGGCCAACTCCTGGGTGGCCCTTGGGGCTCAGCCTGGATACCACTTCTTCTAGAGGCCCTTCCCAGCCTCCCACCTGCCTAGGTAAGTCCCCCCCTGCTGTGCACCCCCATGGCTCCCCACACCATTCTCCCTAACTCCAGGGAGTCCGCACGGACTTCGTTGGTTTCCAACGGTCCCCTCCCTGAGAGCTACTCGGTTTCAATAGCCTTGTCCACTTTGTTCCTGGCTTAGCCCAGCTCTGAGAGTGGCACCCCCCACCCCCCAGCTGCCCGAGCTAGAAGCCCAGGTGACATCCCTGGTTCCTCCCGATGCCTCACCCTCACATCCTCCGGTTGTTAAGGCTGCTGATAGCCCTCAAATCTATCCACCTCTCTCTCTCTCTCCTGGGTTACCCACAGCAGCCCCCTCTCCCACCTCCCTGCTTCCAGATCCTTCTGAAGAGAGTCTTCAGAAGCAAAACAAACCAGGCCACACCCTGTTCTATCCTTTTAATGACTTCCCTTAACTCTCAGGATGAAGTATAAACTTCCGAATGTGACCTACAGGGGCCTCTCATGGTCTGATGCTGCCTCCCGTCTTGTGCTTCATTCCAGCCACAGTGAAAGTTTACTTCCTAATTGTGAGAAGTAAGTGATTCATGGTCAGAAATACCAAATAAAAGCTGTGCTGCCTAGTTAACAATGGGATCACAACCTATTGGAACTACGTAGGAACCCCTCCCCCTGCACAATGGAGCCCCAAACCTTAGACACTTCACTTTCTGGTTCTTTCCCTTTCCATTGGGGGCGGGGGCTTATTTTTCGTGGGCTTTGCAGTGAGCATGCGCCAGAGAACTGAAGTCTGTGTCACCTTATGGAATGTACATTTGTTCCAAACAGACTGCCTTTTGCCTTACACGGGCATAGGCGACATCCGGGTAAGGCTGTTACCGCTCTAGTACTCAGCCAATGAGGAATCAGGGGAGGGACTTCATGCTAGGAGATAAATCATCTGCTGTAACCGCCCCCCAGTGTGCCGGCCCATCAGACACTCGCTCTTGCAAGAATGTTAATGAAAGCCTGTTGATGAAAGCCTCGCTTCCCTCTGCTCCAAGTCTCCGCGTCCCTCCTTTGATTGGGTCAGTGGGTTTATTTCTCACGCTTGTCCATTGATTTATATCTCAAAACTGGAAGAAAAAATAAAAATAAAAAAGTTTACTTTAAAATGTCAGGCTCTCTCTACCCGCCAGACCTTTTCCTTTGCTGTTCCTCTTCTTCAGAACAACTTTTTTCCTCATCACTTTCCTAACTTCTATTCCTCCTTCACATCCCGCTTGGGTGTCACTTCCCCCAGGAAGTCTTCCTGGGTCACATCCTGGGCTTTCTTTCTCGCCTGTTTATCACATTGTGGTGCAATAGCATGTTTAAATGTCTAAATGTCTGGGGCCTGCTGTAAGACCTCAGCATGATTGTTTTGTTGGACTGGACCATTCCTCGGGGGGCGGGGCGGGGGGGGGGCTGGCCTATGCGGTGTAGGCTGGTTAGCGGTATCCGGACCTGTGCACACTAGACGCCAGTAGCGCATCCCATCCGGTGGTGACAACCAGAACTGCGTCCACGCATTGCTAAATGTCTCCCACCCCGTGCGAAATCTCCCCCCAGGTAAGAACAACTGTCCGATAGCAACATCGGTCCTTTTTTTTTTTTTTTTAAGTTTATTTATTTGTTTTGAGAGAGACAGAGACACAGGAGGGGCAGAGAGAGGAGAGAAAGAGAATCCCAAACAGGCTCCCCACCGTCATCAGAGAGCTCGATGAGGGGCTCGAACTCACAACCCATGAGATCATGACCTGAGCCGAAACCAAGAGTCGGAACATCACTCTTATTCACGGTTACTTTTCAAGCTCTTGGTGCAGCTCACCAACAGGTTTTGACAGACAGACATTTTATTGCAAGTGTCCACTGAATTGAACAGTGGCAGCATTTCCTGTGAGATGTTTTGCATTTGAGGGATAAAGAAACTAAAGCAAGACTCACCTGACGGCGTGTAATTTGTAAGCGGTAGAGTTGGGAGTCCACCCCAGGTGTGCCTGGCTACATAGCCTCCTCTTTGTGAGTCAACCTCCCGTGAGGGTGTGAGCATGAATCAGCCTTCCGGAGGAGCCGTGGCCTGGACCCCGAACCTGTGACAGGTGCATCGGGAGCTCCGCCCTGAGAGGACACGCCCCACCTGAGTGCTGTGACCTTCAGCGGATCTTATCACCCCACCAGGATGTGGGGTTTCTTCTCCTGTGTAGCCCTTGCCTCTGGGGGGTAATGAGAAGATGAAGGGAGGAAAACAAAGTAGATGGGTCACGGGATGGCTGTGCCTGCGGGAGGAGGGGCCTCGGGGCTCCACACAGGGCTGTGGCGGGTAATAGATACGAAGAAATGAAGAGGCCGGAAGGGGCTCACCTGAGGACCCTCTCAGCACGTTCTCCAAGGATTCTAATCTGGAGCTCACAAACTCGGGCCCCCCGCCGGTCAGATAAGACTCCCCTGGCTCAGATAACAAGACCCCTGCCTGCATCTGCATGGGGCTGGCTGGCTGGAGGCCAAACTCCACTTCAGGCAGGGCTGACAGTCAGGAATGTGGGCCCATCCTGCCAGATATTTCCTTTTTACGAAAACAGCCAGCGATCTGGGCTTTTCTGTGCAATCTCCCAGTTTAAACATATTGACGGCTAAATATTTGTACATCCTGTGCAAGCCAAACAAAACACACCTGTGAGCGAGAGTCAGCCCACAGAGATCAGCTTGTGAGCTCTGTGCTTAACCCTTTGGGGCCAGCTTGTATCCCTTGGGAGGCACCAGAGGAAGGCAGAGGTCAGTAAGCTGGAGGCCTAGCTTCCAAATTCCTGATTCTGTTGCACCTCAGTCTCCCCATCCATATGACACGGTCGCCCATCCTGGCTGGAATGATGCCGAGTGTGAACACCCCTTCTGGCCACCCCTCCTTTGCCCAGGGTGGGCCTGACTCACTGGGAGGATCTGGGTTGGGCTCTTTGCTTCGCTGGAAGCTGAGTCAGTCTTGACTTGTGGTAATGACATTCACACACTACCTGGCCTGTCAAGAACCAAGCACAAATGGGGACCGGCTATTGCAGGGGACCTCCATGTAGGCAGGGCCTGGCAGAAAGTCTCCAGGCAGGCCCCTGTCCAGATGGGACGTTGGGCCAAAAGACATCCATGATCTCTTCAGGTCTTGGTTGTGGCACTCTGGTTTGGTCCTGAATACCCAACCTTCTTCCCTTTGAGTCCATGCAACGTGAGAGAGAGACCCCAATTCGCGTTTCCACGGTAGGGCGGTGGCCCCGGGCTGGTCCAGGAGACCAATGCATCCCTCTGTCCACAGTGATTGGTTAGGGTGAGCATGTGACCCACCTGGACCTATGAGAGTCTGCCCCGGGGGGAAGGTCACCCCAAGGGGAAAGTGCACCTATTAATGAAACCAGTCTGGAAAAGGCTCAGCAGAAGGTGGACAAAGCTTTCAGCTGGGGTTTCGGGACTTGAATCCGGCAGTTCCTGGAACGATATTTACCTTCCGGGATCCAGTCTGAGCACCTGCAAATCTCCAGGTTTGCTTCCGCTATTTTAAGCAGGTGTCTGTCATTAGCAGCTGGGAGTCTTAAGGGTCCCACCCTTAAGAGGGTTCGGGATTCAGATTCCAGGTCAAAATCCCTTCGGAGAATCTGCCTCCATGAGCAGTTTCTCAAGTTGTAACCCAAGAAGTTTTCGCTTTAGGATCATTAGCTGTTAATGCACATTGCTGAGCCCCCGTCCCGACCACCAGAAACAGATACCAGGGTGTTGGAAGTGAGTGGGGCGGGTGCGGAGGGTTTACAAACTCCCAGGGGATTTGAAGGCTGGCGTTTGAGAGCAAGGGCCAACCTCAGCTGTACACTTTCCCCACCCCCGCCCGTCTGGCCACAGCTGATTGGATGGAGAGAGGATACACAATCCAAACTGAGCCAATCAGGTTGCTCCCCCGAAACTTGGAACTGGGGTTTAGGAACCCATTCAATCTTGGCTGCGGTTTAAACCTCCCTCCACCCCCCACAATAGATAGCTCAGCAGAGGCAGGGGAAGGAGGGAGCAAGTGAGAAGAAGCAGGGCTGAGATTCGGACTAAGTGACCAAGGTTTCTTAATGTTCCTCATCCCGATCGCCGTCTCGCGGGTCCCCCTTTGCCAATGCCCGCGGGACCCCTGTGTTTTTACAGCCCCTCCCACTTTCTGCAGTGGGTAATTCACTTGAGTGATGTCTGTTACTTGTAACCAAGAGATCCTTACCTAAGAATCAGTTTCTTTCTATGAATCAGTTTCCTTATCTGTAAAATGACCAACATTTTGTGATTCAGGATGTCTCTCCCCGTATGTAGCAGATCCTCACAGAATAAGCCCCTCTTAAACAATTCCCTCCTTCAGCTAAGTTCTTGGTAACGTGGGGTATAGAAGGATTTTCCTATGACGGTGCCTCTCAAGCTCTGGTGTGCACTGAAATGACCTGGCGTCTGTCTAAAACACAGAGTCCTGGACCCCACATATGCAAGCTATGATCATTGGGTAGGTCTGGTAAGGCCCAATTCTCTCTCTCTCTCTCTCTATATATATATATATAGTTCACAGGTTTTGGGGGGTATAACTGACATACAATAAACTCCATATATTTAAGAATTTTTTAAATTTAATTATTATTTTTTCAGTAATCTCTACATGTACCCAACCTGGGGCTCAAACTCAGGTCCCCAAGATCAAGTGTTGCATGCTCTTCCCACTGACCTAGCCAGGCACTTTTTAACAATTTAATGAGGATGTATGTATATCTGTGAAACTATCACCACAATTAAGACCATGAGAATTGTCATGGAAATCTCCATCACCGCCAAGTTTCTTCGTTATCTCTCTGTCTTTTTTATTTTTGAGAGAGGAAGAGAGACAAAGCACGAGTGGGGAAGGGGCAGAGAGAGAGGGAGACACAGAGTCCAAAGCAGGCTCCAGATTCTCAGCTGGCAGCACAGAGCCCGATGCAGGGCTCGAACTCACCAACCACAAGATCATGACCTGAGCCGAAGTCGGACGCTTAACCGACTGAACCACCAGGCACCCCTCTTTGTATCTCTTTATAATTCTGCCTTATTCCCTGCTCCCTTCCACAGCTTCCCCCAAGCAACCACTGGTCTGCTCTCTGTCACTGTAGATCATGTGCATTTTCCAGAGTTTTAGCTAAATGTGTACGCTTCCTTTGTCTGGCTTTTTTCACTCAGCCTAAGTATTTTGCGGTACATCCATGTTGATGCGTTTATCAATAGCTCACTTTTATTTCTGAGTAGGATACGCCATAATCGCTTTATCTAATCACATATTAATGGACGTTTTAGTTTCCAATATTTATCACAAATAAAGCTGCTGTGACCCCATCTGTACAACTCTGTAGGTACAAATGCTTTCATCCCCTTGGATTATTACCTAGGAGTGGAATGGGGCGCCTGGGGGGCTCAGTCGGTTAAGGTCCAACTTCAGCTCAGGTCATGATCTCATGGTGCAGGGGTTCCAGCCCTGTGTCGGGCTCTGTGCTGACAGCTCAGAGCCTGGAGCTGCTTCAGATTCCGTGTCTCCCTCTCTCTCTGTCCCTCCCCTATTTGCACTCTGTCTCTCTCTCAAAAAGAAACATTAAAAAATAAAGTAAATGCCTAGGAGCAGAATGGCTAGATCACACGGTTGATGTATGTTTTGTACTGTAAGACACTGCCAAACTGTTTTTCAAAGTGAACGCATTGTTTTACAATCCCACCAACTGTTTACGACAGTTCCAGTGGCTCCCTATTCTTATCAACATTTAATCGGGTTTAAATTTTAACCATTCTAGTAGGTGTGAAGTGGCACCTCTTTGTGGTTTTAATTTGTATTTCTCTAAGACTAATGGTGTGGTCACTTGCCATCTGTAGATTTTCCTGGCGGGGTGTCTTTTCTATTTAAATAGTCTTATTAATGAGTGTTTAGAGTTCTTTATATACAGACGCGTCCTTTGCTCACTCTATTTTTGCAAATACTTTTTTCCAGCGTGTGCATGCCTTTTCATTTTTGTAACAAATGCTGTAGATGACTTTGATCCACACTGAGTCCGAGAACCTCTCCTCAATGACAAATAGTAACAAGAGGGGCTGGACTATCCAAGTAGAAGAAATTTAAAAAAAAAGAGAGAGAGAGAGAGCCCTCAGGCATTACTGGTGACAGACAATTGGGGGCACTCTTTCTTTTCCTTTACAAGGAGTGGTGATTGGTGCCAAATCCTGGGAGAACTATTTGCTGATAGTTCATTAGAAATCTTGCATGCAGGTTTCTTTGACTCCGCAAGTTCAGGGCTAGACATATTTTTTTTTCCAGAACAAAGAAACAAACAAAAACAGTAAGTTGTCTGTCCCAGGATCTTCAGGCCGGGGATCTTGCTGACGGGTGAGGCTGCACACATGCTTGGCCGGGGGGCCGCATCTCTTGGTACGGTCCCCCACGTGCTCCGAGCCCTCGTGCCATCACACCTAGGTGGAAGGCTCAGAGGGACCGGGAGGTCAGTGGGACTGGAGTTTGACCCATCCCTGGCAGGTGGCCAGAGGAACATGCAGTGCAGGTCCCCCTCAACTGCATCAGAGTCTGGGTCCACTGTGAGCCTGGCGTGACCTTGGAAGGCTCCAGGATTCAGGTTTTCACCAACCACTACCAGTGCAAATCGGGAAGCAGAGATACCTGGCTGACGCAGCTTCCCGGGGCCTAGGAAGAGACAGCCCTTCGCTCTCCACACATCAGTAGTTTCCCCAGGATCGGGGGGTGGGGTGGAGCTTTGGCTAAGGCTGGGCCAGGACTGCTAGAGAGGGGAGCTGGGGGCCTGGAGGTCTGAGTTCCAGATTAGTCCCGTCCTACTGTGCCACGTAGGGCCAATCCGTTACCTTTCCTAGGCCACAGTCTCCTCAGCGGGACATTGTGGAGGTGGATCAGATAGTCCCCTCTGTCCCCTCCAGCAAGGAGTGAAAGCTTGGGGGCTATAACCAGCCAGACCTGAATTCCATTTCTGTCTCCAATGCTTTATGTGACCTGACATGTTGCTTAACCCTTCTGTACCTCAGTTTCCATCTCAGCTTCAAGTCCTACAGGGGCTTCTCATTGTGCTTTGGAGAAAGGCCCTCGGGACCCGTCCCTTCCCACCTCTCAGCTCCAGTTCCCAGTTCTCTCACTCTCATTCATCACGCTGCAGCCACGCCGGAGCCCTCAACCGCCTCCTCCTGACCCCAGGGCCTTCACACATGCTGTCGCCTCTGCCTTGCATGTCTCTGGCCCTCTCCCTCCCCAGGTCCTGTTCCTTTATCAGAGTTCAGATGCCACTTCCTCAGGGAAGCCCTCCCTAACCCCAGGCTCAATCACGCCCACTGCTTCTCCCTCTACAGCACAACTGTGGTCATTAAGCAATTATGTCTACATGATTATTTGTCTGGTGTCTGTCTCCCGGAGGCATTGTGAGCTCCCCGAGAGCAAAAACGAGACAGTCTTGTTTGGGGCCTCTTGATCAGGCCTGGCAACGTCACAGGCATCCTGGTAATTTTGTTGAACCAGTGCTGACACCATTCTTCGTCCGTTCTAAGATGTGTTTCCCCCTGCATTTAGACATCTCTGAAATCAGAATGTATTTCACAACGCCAGTTAACGGTAGCACCGTGTCATACTCGTCACTACCTATGCCTTTGGAACAAAACTTGTAGCTTGGAAGGACATCTCGAGACAAGAATAACATACCCCGTAGAAAATCTGTGTCGCCCATGCTCTGAATGACACAGGACAATGTCGTCTGGAACAACACCTCAATGACTCTGAAGGAAAGAGTGAGGCAGAAAAGTTAGGCGCTGCATGTGCAAGTTTCAGGAATATCTTCACTAAATTATTTTGATCATATGTATGCACCATAGTGATACATGATTTTTAAAAAGTCTTAAGTGTAAAGGAGCACCTTCAATAAATATAAAATGAAATTTCTGAGTGATAGGTGCCGTGTCATGTTTTACTTGGTAGTGCTTTTTTCTTTCCTAGTGGCACAAAAACGAAGGTTGCATCTTTCAGCTGAAGCCGTCTTAGATTTGATTCGATGCTTCAAGCTCCTACCGTAAAGGGACTGTGGGGCAATTCCAGCAGAGACCGGAGGAGGGCGCGGAGCTCAAGGCAGCCACGGGGCGCTCGGTTCCCAGGCGCCTTCCGAGTCCGAAGTTTGAGGAGCGGTGTGTCGTTATCCGTGTGTCCTGCAGGTGGCGCTAGAGAACCACAATCAGGAGCTGCTCTGGGCATGGCCCAGAGAGTTCTAGGCTGGAAGACGACCTTAGGAGTGTCCTGTTCAGGCAAGGAGTAGGCTCTCTTCACCCCCAGGGAGAGGACATAGCCAATTCTACCAGCTCATCTAGCCCAGAGGCAGCTCTGGGTGTGGAGAGAGCTTAGGAACAAACAGAAATTGGGAGCCCTGCTCTGTGGGGCACGCTGTGTGACTTTGGTTCCCCCTTCCCTTTCTGGCTTCAGTCTCCCTCCCATGCAGTGAGGGTATGAGAGCCTGCCAGCCCTGAGCCCTGACAGTAAAGGTCTGCGGTGGCTTAAAGGGATCCACCAGCTGCCCCTGGCTCACCTGCCAAAGCCCCGGGACAGCGCTCTTCTTATCTGACCTTGCCACCTCCCACTCAGGTCATCAAGTTTCCCTTCTCCCTGGATTGGGAGAAAAGATTCAGTGACTTTCCCAAGACTACAGAGCTGTGAGTGGTGGGAGCTAGTAGTAAAAGCTGGATCTGATCGCTCCTTCTACCGTGGCCGCCTGACGTCCTGTGACGGAAAGGGAAGCAGAAGGCGAGGTGAGAGTGAATTCCCCACGAAAGAAAGGAGCTAAGACATGTCCTTTGGCAAGACGATGGATCCAGCACACATGCCTAATTTGTCTCTCTTCTAAAACCACAGTAAAGAGATTTTTTAAAAAGCCACTGATTTCTCAGAAAGGACACTGAAAGCACAAACTGTGAAAACTTGATAAGGAGAATCTACCAAAATGTAAAACTTTTGCTCTTTGAAGGTCATTGTTAAGGGAATGAACAGGCAAGACACAGACTGGGAGAAAAAGACTTGCGGTACATCTCTCTGACCAAGGACTTGTACCCAGGATACACAAATAGTGTCTACAACTCAATAATAAGACAAACAGCTCAGCTTAAAAACGGGCAAAATACATGAACAAGTACGTCACGAAAGAAGATGTAGAAATGGCCAATAAGCCCATATGAAGATGTTTAACATCATTAGTCATCGGGAAAGTACACGCCACGTTGAGAACCTCCAGCTGCCTGCTGGGTTGGCTACACTTTAAAGATGGATAATTCCAAGTGTTGGTGGGTGTTGGTGGGTCTCTCATGTCCTGCTGGTAGAAATGCAGATGGGGGGGGGGCGCCTGGGTGGCCCAGTCCGTTGGGCGACCAACTTGAGCTCAGGTCGTGATCTCACAGTTCGAGGGTACGAGCCCCGCGTCAGGCTCTGTGCTGACAGCTAGCTCAGAGCCTAGAGCCTGCTTCACATTCTGTGTCTCCCTCTCTCTCTGACCCTCCCCCGCTCATGCTCTGTGTCTCTCTCTCTCTTAAAAATAAATAAACATTTAAAAAAAAAAGAAATGCAAATGGGGGTACTTGGGTGGCTCAGACAGTTGAGCTCACTCTTGATTTTGGCTCAGGTCAGGATCCCAGGGTCATGGGATTGAGCCCCATGTCAGGCTTTTTGCTAAGTGTGGAGGCTGCTTAAGATTCTCTTCTCCCACTGCCCTGTCCCCCACTCTCACTCTCTCTTTTAAAAATAAAGGTGAGAGGGGAGTGCCTGGGTGTCAGTTGGTTAAGCATCTAACTTCAGCTCAAGTCGTGATCTCACAGTTCATGGATGTGAGCCCTGCATCGGGCTCTGTGCTGGCAGCTCAGAGCCTGGAGCCTACTTTGGATTCTGGGTCTCCCCTTCTCTCTGTCCCTCCCTTGCTCATGCTCTGTCTCTCTCTCTCTCTCAAAGATAAACATTAAAAAAAAAAAAAAGTAAAATTAGGAACATCGCTTTAGAAAACAATTTCGCAGTCCTTATAGAATGAAATCTACCCTTCCTCCACACCCAGATAATCCACCCTTGGCTATTTACCTGAAAGGAATGAAAACATATGTCTGCCTAAACACTTGTTCGGGAATATTCATGTCAGCATTATCCACAACAGGAAAAACTGAACATATCCAGTGAGTCGTGTAAAAACAAAGTGTACAAATCTGAAGCGTCATGAGTGATTTAACCCCAAAGTGCAACGCTCCTTCCGCAGTGGATGATGGGGGGGGGCGGAAATGGGGGGGCGGGGGGGAGGAGGGGTGGTACGGGAGGACTAAGTCCTTCATCCTAACAGGTAGCAGGCGGGTGGGATAGGGGAGACAGGGAGACGGGATGGGGGTAGATAATGGCGAAAATGAATGTATCAAAAGAGAGCCGTCAGTGCTTATTACCTGGAAACATGAGATGTGTTTGTGCTAGAAAAAACCCGGCTGAGAGCCAACAGTGGTTGCGTTTGCGGAGCCGGGGTGGGGAGACAGGAAACGGCTGTGTCTTGTTATCCCCGTTTGGCACACGCTGATTCTGCTTTCTGTGCACACGCTGTATCTCATCGAGTCTGCGATGCCCATTTATTTACATTTTAACATCTTTAAAATTATGACATGTCTTCTTAAAATCGATGGTGCGCCTCACAGCTGCGATTGGCAGCGTTTTTTCTCGATGGCGTGTATGTCATGGTGCATGTTACAGCTGGCGATGTCTTTGATTCACCGAAGCATGGTGGTCCTTTTTATTTTTGTCTTATTTGTTTATTTATATTTAGGTAAACTCTGTACCCAAAGTGGGGCTCACACTCGTGACCCCAAGATCAAGAATTGCATGTTCTATCAACTAAGCCAGACTGGGGGGGGGGGTAAGTTTATTTTTGAGAGAGAGAGAGAGCATGTATGCAAGCAGTGGAGGGGCAGAAAGAGAGAGAGGTTCAGCAGGTTCAGCACCGCCAGCACAGAGCCTGACACGGGGCTCGATCTCATGAACCCTGAGATCATGACCTGAGCTGAAATCAAACGTCAGAGGCTTAACAGACTGAGCCACCCAGGCGGCCCTAGCATTCTTTTTATAAAGTAATTCTTTTAAAAAGTGAGCCCATTGGAACAGCTACCGTTTGTTGAGCTCCTGCTGTGGGTCAAACCCTGTGCTTCCTGCCCATTCTCTTATTTAGTATTCTCAACGACCCTGGCCTACAATTCGAGTTTTTGAGAAAAGGAAACTGGGGCTCCGAGAGGTTAAGTGGCTTCCTTAATGTTACCCAGCCAGGGGTGAGAGACACAAGTCAAAAACGAGGGGCCGACTGACTCTTGAGTATGTCGCCTCCCCTCTGATTAGTTTGAAAGGGCGCCTTCTGTGGTCCCTCTGGCCGAATGGTCCAGAGAGTGACAGGGGTTTGCTCAAAATCACACAGCAACAGTAAGGCTGACTTGGGCCTAGACCTGAGCCTTTAAGCGTCCTTCAGTGCCCCCAACCCAGCGTCCTTCTCTTGACGCCTCCCTTCCTTGCTGTCACCACGATGCTCAGGGCACCCCCAAGAGTTCCTAAATGTGGACAACACTCCTGGGGCCTAGCAGAGGCCTGGGAGGTGGGCTCTGCATGGGCAGGGAAGAGCCCGGTGCCTGGGGGCGGGGGCGTCGCTCAGCAAACCTTTGCCCCATGAACACCTGGATGAGCAGCTGGGCAAGCCTGGCCCCAGGACAGGACAAACCCCATCCCTCCCCCACCTGAGGCCACCAGTGTGGAGGGAAATTGTGAGTGAGGAGAGACCCTGAGCTCCTCCGGAAGCTGTACTTCCCTGGGAGGCGGGGGTGGGGGGTGTCACTCATTTAACGCAATGGCTGGGGCACAGCGTTGCTGGCGCTGTAATAATGAGGAGGGGGATAAAGCCAGCCACGTGATCTGTGGGCTTTGCCTCTCCATTTACTGACCATCTCACCAGCCCTCCTAACAGAGGCCCAGAGAGGTCGAGCCGTGCATCTGCAGTCACACAGCCAGGTGCTGTCTGACTCCGGAACCCTTAGCAGCGCGGCTTCTCCCGCAGTGTTTACATCTATCTGACGGCACCGGGCCCGTAAAGAGAAACCCACATCCTGTTTCCAGTTCTGCATCAAAGATATGAAGTATCAGGACCTAATCTCTCACGTAAAGCTCTGCCTCCTCTTTCCTTCCTCTGTCCCCCGTCCCCAGCCCGCACATGGCGGTGGCCTGCCTGTGGCTTTTGCAGCGTTTCCACCGTTTCCACACCTCGTGTCTCAGAGCCTCACTTTCCTTTTCTGTCAAATGAGAGGCAGAACAAAGCTGACTTCATAGGGCTTTTTTGGAGATTAGCAGAGTCGTGTCCGTGCCGGGCACTGTGCCTGCAGGGGGTCTGGGAGGAGAGTCTTGGGAGTCGAGGACATGGATGTGACCCTGGTTCTGCTAGTGACTAGCTGTGCAGCTGGAGGCAAGTCCCTGCCATGCTGCACCTCAGTTTTCTCATCTGTGTGATGGGGGCAGTGGCCCCGACCTACCTTTCATTTACCTAAAGCAGATTCCGGTGAGACTGATCTTGATGTGGTTTACTGTTATTTTCACCGCTCAGTTTCCCTGACCCTCCTCTCCCATCAGAGAAGCCCTTCTAGAAAGCTCATACCAAGACTCGTCTGTTCCCGAGGGTGCCAAGAATCTTCGTGGGACTGAGCCGAGTGGAAGACCTCCCTTCCACCAGGGTGCCAAGGGGCGCGAGCAAGGACATTCACTGCCGTGGAAATTGCCTCGTTCTCCTGTACGCACCTGCGGTGGCAGCCCCCAGGGTAGCCCAGTGCCCCTCGGTGCCTGGGAGTCTTGGCCTTGGGAAGCCCCTCCCACGTGTACCAGAGCTGGTCTGAGTGGCAGAGTGGCCTGCCGCGGTGGGATGTCACACCGTGACAACGCGGAATCATTGTAAACGATTAGGTTATGAAAGAGCCACTGCCATCTTGGTGTTCTCCTTGCTCACTCTGGGGAAGCAACGGTCACGTCTTGGGGACACTCAGCCTGAGGAGAGAGGCCCATGGAACTGGAGTCCCCAGCGATAGGCAGCAAGGAACTAAGGCCTGTAGCGATCACAGGAAGGAGTCTGGAAGCCGGTTCTCCAGCCCCTCCAGAAGACAGCAGCCTCCGGGAGCCTGGGTGGCTCAGCCGGTTGAGCAGCTGACTCTTGATTTCAGGTCAGGATCTCACAATTTGTGAGACTGAGCCCCGCGTCCGGCTCTGGGCTGACAGTCTGCTTGGGATTCTCTCTCTTCCTCTCTCCGGGCCCCCCCCCACTTTCTCTCTTTCTCTCTCTCAAAATAAATAAATAAACTTAAAAGAAGGAGAAGGAGGAGGAGGAGAAGGAGGGGGAGAAGGAGGAGAAGAAGAAGAAGACAGCAGCCTCAGCCAATAGCTGAGCTATTTAATTTTTAAAATAGAATTTATTGTCACATTGGCTTACATACAACAGCCAGTGCTCATCCCAACAAGTGCCCTCCTCCATCACCTCTTTTCCCTCTCCCCACCCCCTCCAGTTCATTTATTTATTTAGAGAGAGACAGAGACAGAGTGAGTGGGGGAGGGACAGAGAGAGAATCTGCAACCCCAAAGACCCAGAGCCGGAATGACCCAGCCTTGACTCCCGGATTCCTGACCCCCACAATCTCTCCCATGATAAATGTTTGTCATTCTAAGCTGCTACCATTGGGGGTGATTTGTTACACAGCGGTAAATAACTACTACAGGGCCCCATAAAAAACATCCATTCGTGTGTTACAGAATGCCAGACCAATGTGAAAAAGAAGGAGACAGACCCCTGGATCCAAACATGGAAAGGTGTCCGAGGAGGTACGTGGCGAAGGGGATCTAGCGGAACAATGCGTATCAACAGATGCTTTTTGTATAAAAACATGCCATGATCGCCCAGCAAAAATAATCGAGGAGAATATCTAAATTATTAATAGTAGTCGTTCCTCCTTGCAGAGCAGGGAGGGAGCGCCGAGGACCTTCATTTCTGTGAGGTTTGAACATTTTACGATGTCTTAATTGGGCAAACCAGTGGAAAAATACGGTTTTTAAAAGATTTGCCTAAGATGAACCTGGTAGCAAGACACAACAAATCAGCTTCAACAGCCAATAACCCTTGAAATCTCAGTGTTTTAACAGATTAGGAATTAATTTCTTAGTCTTTTTTGTAAGCTTATTTACTTATTTAAATTTTAAAATAGAGTTTACTGTCACATTGGCTCACATACAACACCCAGTGCTCATCCCGACAGGCGCCCTCCTCAGTGCCCATCACCCATTTCTCCCCTCCCCCACCCTCCCTCCAGAGACAGAGTGAGTGGGGGAGGGGCAGGGAGAAAGAGAGGGAGAGAGAGAATCCTAAGCAGGCTCCGTGCTGCCAGCGCAGAGCCGACGTGGGGCTTGAACTCACAAAACTGTAACATCATAACCTGAGCCAAAACCAAGAGTCTGATACTTCACTAAGCCACCCAGGGGCCCCTAAGTTCTTAGTCGTGTAAAGTTCCATCATCAGCTTGGGGACAGGGGAGGGTGGGAAGGACTTTCCTCCACGGAACGATCCAGGGATCTGGCTGAGGGCGACTTGACTACTTTCACATGTGGCTTCCTAGGTGGCCCTGGGCAGAGATGGACATCCAGAAGGGGGAAGTGAGAGGGTCAAGGGCGAAGTGGGAGATTTCTCGTGGGAGGGGTCTGACACGAGGCTCAGTCACGTCTGCCCACGTTCCATTGGCCAAAATTCAAACCCCCTGTGGCGACAGCTCCTAAACCTCAGAATCATCTACCCCATGCCCCCCACCCAGGTTGACTGTCCACTTTCATTGTGTTCTTCTATCTGAGAGCCTTCCTTTCCCCCTAGGTTTTATTTTTGAGTAATCTCCGCACCCGACGTGGGGCTGCAACTCCCAATCCCAAGACCAAGAGTCACGCCGTCCACTGAGCAAGCAGCCAGGCGCCCCCTATCTGAGAACCTCAACAGGAATCTTAAGGCAAGACCTCCTCCTTCTCCAGCTGCTGCTGGCCCCTCAGAGGAAGGAAGTGCTGATGCAGCACATTCTGGAAGCGTTACCTCTGCTGAGGGCGGCTCAGCCTGTCCAGTGGGGTCCGTCAGCCAGGAACATGGCCTGGTGCCCTCCCGCCTCCCCCTCCCAAGGGCAGGGCCCATCACCTAGGGCGGAGCTGTTTGAGGATGAACTCAGGGTCACGGAGCCCCAGGAATTGTTTGCAAAGGGCTGTGTGCATCCGTGCGAATCTGTAAGCCAGCACTGCCAAGGTCAAGAAGTATGATGACTGGTGCTCCCCGTGCCTCGCCTACACCAAACCCTGTGCTGAGGGCCTGCCCCAGGCAGGTATGTGGGACCCTTCAAGCTACGCTCTGAGGAGCCTCCAGATAGGCAAACTGAGACTCAGAGAAGTGACATTACTTACCCAAGGTCACACAGCTTCTACGGGACAAGGCTGGGAAGAGAGCGTAGGCAGGTCTGCCTGACTCCAAGGCCAGTGTTTCTTTTTTCTTTAATGTGTGTGTGTGTGTGTGTGTGTGTGTGTGTGTGTGTGTGTGTGTGTGTTTAATTTCTGAGAGAGAGAGAGACTGAGCATGAGTGACGAGGGGCAGAGAGGGAGACACCGAATCTGAAGCGGGCTCCAGGCTCCGAGCTGTCAGCACAGAGCCTGACATGGGGCTCGAACTCCCAAACCGTTGAGATCATGACCTGAGCCAAAGTCAGACACTTAACCGACTGAGCCACCCAGGCACCCGACAGTAAGGAGTTTTGCTTCTACTTGAAGAACAGTAAGACCTTGGAGGATTGAAGCAAGCCAGTGACATTTTCCAAACCGTGGTCTTGAGGAGTGTTAAGTTTTGAACTATTTCGTTATTCTAATAAAATCACCAGCCTCCATCTGGACCACATGGAGACTGGTCTGTGCTAGCATTTCTGCGCGTGTCCGAGCCAAATAGGCCTATGTCAAGGACCCCAGGCCAGTGAGGAAATAAAGAAGAGACGGCCGCTGTATTAGTTATCTATTGCTATCTAACATATTGACTCCAAAACTCAGCACCATAAAACAACAGACACTTACCCTCCCCCGGGTTCTGTGGGTTGGGATCCTCGGCTCAGAGTCTCTCACCAAACTGCAGCCAAGGTCTCAGAGGGGCGGGGGCCCATCTGAAGGCTCAAACGGAGAAGGGTTTGCTTCTAAGCTCACGCAGCTGGGGCCACCTGGGTGGCCTGGGGGGCTCAGTCGGTTAAGCCTCCGGCTTCCACTCAGGTCAGATCTCACGTTCCGGGGTTCGAGCCCCGCGTCAGGCTCTGTGCTGACAACTCGCTCAGAGCCTGGAGCCTGCTTCCGGTTCTGTGTCTCCTTCTCTCTCTGCCCCTCCCCCTCTCATGCTCTGTCTCTCTGTATCAAAAATAAATAAAACATTAAAAAAATTTTTAAATTTAAGCTCACTCAGCTGAACATCAGCAGCATTCGGTTTCTGGATGGCTGGTGGCCAGAGGCCTCCCTCAGTCCCTCACCATGTGGGCCTGCCCGGAGGGCAGCTCAGAACACGGCGGGGCCTTCATCAGAGCCAGCAAGTAAGACAGCCAAAGGGGACAAGCAAGATGGAGGAGAGTGTCTTTTCGTAAGCTAATCTCAGAAGTGACATCTCATCACTTTTTCCTTAATAAGCTTAAAAACTTTTGGGGGAAGGCACCTGGGTGGCTCAGTCTGCTAGGCATCTGACTTCAGCTCAGGTCATGATCTCATGGTTTGTGAGTTCGAGCCCCACGTCAGGCTCTGTGCTCACAGCTCAGAGCCTGGAGCCTGCTTTGGATTCTGTGTCTCCCTCTCTCACTACCCCTCTCCCCCTTGTGCTTTCTCTCGCTCTCTCTCAAAAAAAGAGAATATTAAAAAATAAAAATAAAATATAAAAAATTTTGAATAATGTTACGATTTCCAGGAAAATCGCAAAGACAATACAGAGTTTCTGATGACACCCCCCCCCCACTCGGTTTTCCCTAACTTTATCATCTTAATTCATCATGAAACATTTGTCAAGAGAAACCAACTCTGGTACATTATTACAATTATTATTACTTAAGTTTTATTTTCAAGAGAGAGAGAGGGAGAGAGAGTGTGGGGGGGAGGGGCAAAGAGATGGGTAGGGGGAGAGGCTAGGAGGCAGGCTCCACGCTAACCGCAGTGAGCCTGATGCAGGGCTTGAACCCATGAACTGCAAGATCATGACCTGAGCTGAAGTCATAATGCTCAACCGACCAAGCCACCAAGGCGCCCCTGGTATGTAATTACTGACTAGTTTCTAACATGTATTCCTTTTCCACTCATTGCTCATTCCTAGGATCCAACTAGGATACTGCGTAGCGTTCTGTCGTGTCTGCTTGATTTTTTTTCCAGTCTCTGACCATTTCTCAGTCTTTGCTTGCTATTCATGACTTTGAGTTTTGAGGAGCACTGGCCAAGAATCTGGTAGAATGTCCCTCAGTTTGGATTTGTCTCTATTTTTTTTTTTATGATTTTGTTGAGGTTTTGGATTTAGGGGTAGGATACCACAGAATTGGATGAGGTGCCTTCCACGTTCTATTATATTAGGAATGCATGATACCAGTGTGACACCACCTATGAGATTAAACTTCCCCCCCCTTTTTTTTTACTTTCACCTCTTTTTGTTTTATGTTTATTTATTTATTTTGAGAGAGAGAGAGAGATCACAAGTAGGGGAGGGGCAGAGAGAGAGGGAGAGAGCCTCCCAAGCAGGCTCCACACTGTCGACGGAGAGCCGGATGTGGGGCTCGACCTCATGAACCACGATATGACCGGAGCTGGGATCAAGAGTTGGACGCTGAGCCGACTGAGCCACCCAGGCGCCCCTCAACGTTCACCTCTTGATTGAGATGGTGTGTAATAGGTTTCTCCACTGTAAAGTTATAATTGTTTCCTTTTCCTTACTTTATTCTTTGGATACAAGTCGCTAAGTCCACCCAAACTCAAAGGGGTGAAGAATTAAAGTCTACCTCCCGGGAGAAGTATTGTAAATTATTCGAAATTCTTCTCTCAAGATGATTTGTCCCTTGTCCCCCACGTACATATTTTTTCTGTCATTTACTTAAATCAGACTCATGCAAGTTTATTATATGCTTTGAGTTCGAATGCAATACTGCGTTATACCTTAACCTTAGAGTCAGCCATTTTTTCAAGGAGCCCTGATTACTTTTATTGGAGACGAGTGTATAGAAGCCGAGGTCTGGGCACTGGGTGTCAGTCCTTGTTGTCACTGCTTCTAAGCCCTCTCAGCCACCCTGTGACCTTCGCTGGGTCCATTCATCTGAAGCCAATCCCTGGAGGAGGGGCCTGAGTGGCTCAGTCGGTTGAGCCTCCGACTTCAGCTCGGGTCATGATCTCACGGTTCGCGAGTTCGAGCCCCACATAGGGCTCCCTGCTGTCAGCACAGAGCCAGCTTCAGGTCCTCTGTCCCTACCCCGCCCCCGCCCCTCCCTCCCTCTCAAAAATAAAATAACAGCGACATAACATCACAACAACATCCCATAATATGACACAACAGCAACAACACAGAACGCTGATGCCTGGACCCGGCCTGCTCTCGGGGAGGGCGCTACCCTGCGGCATGAGTACCGGGAGCTGGGCATCACCGGGGGCGCCTCCAAGGCTGCTTCCTGCGGTGACCAGTGGCGACACGGTTAATTGTGAAGGTCAGGAGCCGCACTCACGTGCAGTGGCAGGGGACAGGCAGGGACACAACGCACCGTGAGCAGGAATGAGGAAGTCCTTTCCCGGCCCGTATGAAGCGATCTCCAGGATCCGCCGTTACGTCCAAAGAGCTGGGAGCAGAGCCACGGATGTGGCACAGGACTGCCCTCCTTTGAATGAGAGAAAACACAGCATGTGCTCGCTGGGAAGGCACATGAGAAACTCCTAACTCGGACTTCTAGGGAAGAAGGGCCGGAAGTATACCTACATCTCTGCCTGTCACCTATTTATCTAATATCTAACTAATTTAAAAAATTTTTTGGAACAGGGGCACCTGGGGGGCTCAGTCAGTTAAGTGACCAACTCGATTTCAGCTTGGGTCTTGATCTCACGGTTCGTGGGATCGAGCCCCATGTCAGGCCCTGTGCTGGCAGGGGAGACTGCTTAAGATTCTCTCTCTCTCTCTCTCTCTCTCTGCCCCTCCCCTGTGCACACTTGAGAGCACTTGCACGGTCTCTCAGTCAATCAATCAACCAATCAATCAATAAAAATTTTGCAACAACGTGAACGCGTTATCTGTTCCAAAAATTAAAGTAAAAATAAAAAAAAGTGCAGTTGCCCCACGTGGAGGACACAAGCTGATGATTTCCTTGTGGTTTGGAAAGAGAAAAGTAGCGGGCAGGCCAAGGCCCCCTGGGAAACGCAGGGGCTGGACTCAGCACTGCTGGGGGCAGCCTCAGCCCTGCAAAACCTCATCGCCTGTCAACAGCGTCACGTTCAGTTTGTGCAGCAGACGCAATGTTGTTTTTGTAGGTTGGCTGGTGCTTAATTGGCAGCCGTGCGGTGTAGCGGCCAAGAACACAGGACTCAGAAGCCTGACAGATTGTGTCTAAACCCCAGCTCTGCCACTTCCGAGCCGGGTGACCGTGGGCAAGCAACTCACCTCCCTGAGCCTCAGTTTGCCCTTCTGTAAAATGGGGACAAGAGTCTATACCTCATAGGTGGAGGTAAGGATCTAGCAAGGTAACGCATATCAGGAGCACAAAGCAGGGGCTCAGTAAATGGGAGCGAGTATGGTTATCAGTTCATGCATATTTGGGAAACAGAATAATTGAAATACTCTGTGTCATCTCTGGAGCTCTGAGAGCTTCTCTCCTTTCAGATGGGTGTTTATGTTATTCTCCCTGGAGGAACATTGGGCTGCCTATGGCCTGCCTCTGGGCCGTGCCCAGCCCAGCGCTGCCCGCCCTCTCCCCAGTTCCCTCTCCTCCCCCAGGCCAGACTGAGATGTGAGCTGGGCAGGGCAGGGAGGGTCTCTGCACTCTGGGATCCCTGCTGTCCAGTCTGGCGCCTGGCCTTCTGTAACCATTTGGGGAATAAATGACCGCAAGCAGGCACAATGGAGACTCCGGCAGCGTACATGTGACCGTGTTACCGAACTTCCCCTCAGGTGATCGGGGAAGGCTTCGGGGAAGGCTTCCAGGAGGAAGTGTGTGTGTGTGTGTGTGTGTGTGTGTGTGTGTGTGTGTGTGTTGGGGGATCGTGATGAGGGGATGTTCTAGGCAGAGGGAACAGCATGTACCAAGTTTCAGAGACTAGGAAGCCCTCTTCTATTCCTTCGGGGAACTGAAAACAGGTTCAGCCAGGTGGAAGTCAGAGGGTGACTTGAGGACGTGGCAAGGGAGGGGTGGGCGGGCAGGTGAGCAGGGCCCAGATCTTGGGAGGGTTCGGGATGGTTTGTTACTCAGCGATTGACAATAGAGGCATAGATGGTTCTGCAGCTTTAAAAGAATCTTAACAACACATACATATATCATGATCGTCTCCTATGTCAATTCATCTGGATGAGCTCATCCTTTCTGATGCCTGCATAATTTTCCATGGGGTCAAGGAAGCATAATTTTCTTTCCTGTTTCCTATGGATGGACGTTCTTTGCCCGGACAAATATTGCTACCTCTTTGTGTGAATATCATCGCTAACTGACATTAGAGCGCCTTTAGGATAAATTCCCAGAGGTGGAATTGCTGGGTCAAAGGGCATGCATTTTATTTATTTTTTTAATTTTTTAAATGTTTTTATTTATTATTGAGGCAGAGAGAAACAGTGCATGAGCGGGGAAGGGTCGGAGAGAAAGGGAGACAGAATCTGAAGCAGGCTCCAGGCTCTGAGCTGTCAGCACAGAGCCCTATGCAGGGCTCGAACTCAGGAACTGTGAGATCATGACCTGGGCTGAAGTCGGCTGCTTAACCGGCTGCGCCACCCGGACTCCCCAAAGGGTATGCATTTTATTTTATTTTTTTTTTTAATTTTTTTTTAATGTTTTATTTATTTTTGATACAGAGAGAGACAGAGCATGGGAGAGGGAGGGGCAGAGAGAGAAGGAGGCACAGAACATGAAGCAGGCTCCAGGCTCTGAGCTAGCTGTCAGCACAGAGCCTGATGCGGGGCTCGAACCCACGAACGTGAGATCTGACCTGAGCCGAAGTCGGACGCTTAACCGACTGAGCCACCCAGGCGCCCCTAGGGGGTATGCATTTTAAAAGCTTCAGGGTGGCTTAGTCGATTGAGCGTCCAACTTCAGCTCAGGTCATAATCTCACAGTTCACGGGTTTGAGCCCTGCATCAAGCTCTGTGCTACCAGCTCAGAGCCTGGAGCCTGCTTCCAATTTTGTGTCTCCTCCTCCCCTGCTCATAGTCTGTCTTTTTCTCTCAAAAAATAAAACAAAACATTAAAAAAATTAAAAGTTTTCACAGATATTGTTGGGGTACCTGGGTGGCTCAGTTGGTTAAGTGTCTAAACTCTTGGTTTCAGCTCAGGTCATGATCACACGGCTCATGGGTTCAAGCTCCACATGGCAGGCTCCGCACTAATGACACAGAGACTGCTTGGGATTCTCTCTCCTTCTGTCTGCCCCTCCCCTTCTCGCTCTGTGTCTCTCTCAAGATAAATAAACTTAAAAAAAATTTTTTTTAATTGAAAGTTTCCACATATATTGCTAGAGTCACCCTCCAAAACGGTCCTACCAATTTATACTCCGACCCGCAGTGGGTAAGTGGATCAGGCTTCCAACCCTTGTCCACACAGGCTGGTGGGATCCAGCTCGAAGGGCCAGGTAAAGAGCAACATCAGACAGAGTGAGCGTGTGAAAGTATTCCAGAAATGGCAGGGCTGGGGGCAGTGGGAGGTCCAGACTGCAGGGCAGAGCTGCTGCAGCTGCAGGGAGCCGAGTCTGGGGCCCCAGCCTGCACCCCCTTCCCTCCCCCCTCCCACCAGTTCCTTCCTCTTCTGCTGAGGCAGCCGTGCTCAGCACATCCTCTTTCAGCGTTGCCCTTGAAGGCGCTTCCCCAGCAGACCTGCCTCATGGATAGGCCCAAGTTCCTCCAGCCTTGACCCCAACTCCCAGTGACCCTTTGTCTCCAATGGGCCCCGGCCCCAGCCCCCGCCTCCTGCAAAGAGACAAGCCTTCCAGGTTCACTGTTTGACTTTAGATAAACCCTTGATCTTCTCTTTTTTAAGAAAAAAAATTTTAATGTTTATTTTTTGAGAGAGACAGAGCATGAGCGGGGGAGGGGTGGAGAGAGAGGGAGACACAGAATCTGAAGCAGGCTCCAGCCTCCGAGCTGTCAGCGCAGAGCCCTACGTGGGGCCCGAACCCATGAAGGGTGAGATTATGACCTGAGTGGATGTCGGACGCTTAACTGACTGAGCCACCAGGGCGCCCCAACCCTTGATCTTCTCTCGATGTGGGTGATAACCATGCCAACCTTTTGGGCTCTGTCGTTTATTCCTTTAGCAAATGGTAATTTGTTTATTCTTTCAAGAAGTGATTATTTCTTTACTCATTCATGCATTCAGCTCTTAAACCAACATGTATTTAGTTGTTCGTCCATTCCTCCTGCACGCATTTATCCTTCTGGTCTTGTGGCCCCATGATGCAGGGGGAGGCACAGGTAACTATGTAGATATGTCTTTTCTTTTTTTTAATTTTTTTAAAATGTTTTTATTTTTGAGAGACAGAGAGAGACAGCGTGAGCAGGGGAGGATCAGAGAGAGAGGGAGACACAGAATCTGAAGCAGGCTCCAGGCTCTGAGCTAGCTGCCAGCACAGAGCCCGACCCAGGGCCCGAACCCACGAACCGTGAGATCATGACCTGAGCTGAAGCCGGATGCTTAACCGACTGAGCCACCCAGGCGCCCCTAGATATGTCTTTTTATGGACTTGCATATGGGCCTGTGTCAGCTGACATCAAGTGCAAGTTCACAGGAACCTGGTTTAGCAGGAAGTTGGGGGGGTCAGTTAGACCATCATCTTGTGATGGGAAGGTGGAGGAGCCAAATGGGTAGAGAGCAGGATGGCTGGATTCCTGGCAGGTGGAGTGACTTGTACAAAGACCCTGAGGTACAGGGGGCATGTCCCCTTCCTTTCTGGGACAGAAGGAAACTAAGCGCACAACGAAGGAGAGAGATCTGTGATGAGGCCCCAGGGGTCAGCAGGACCACACACGCAGTGCCTTGTGGGCCGCAGTGGTGGCTTTTAACCCAAGAGCACTGGGGAGTCGTTGACAGGATGGTAAGACTATTAAATGAGATTCATTATGTAAAGCTCTTGACCTGTGGTTACTGCTCAATGCATGCTGCTTTATTATTGTTATGTGATGATGATGATGATGATGATGATTTTGAACTTTCTCTACCCTCTGGCCAAAGAATTTCCTTTGATCCCAAGAGGCCCCAACTGGTCTGAACCAGCTGTGTTCCTTGACTGGAAAAGACTCCAGAAATAGCCCCAGTGTTTTGAGGAAATGGAATCCAAATCTAGGGATCATTAGTAACTTGCCCCAAGGTCACCTAGGGAGGCAATGCTGGAATTTGAACCCAGCTCTCTGACTCCAAGCCTAGTGCTCTTTCACCCTGTCCCTACTGCTAAGAGCAAGTTCTCATCACCTCCTTCCCCCGCCTGAAACCCTCAATGACAACACAGTTGAAACACATTGACAAATAGCTCTCCTGGAACCCTGCGCCCATTACAGCCCCAATGGCAGCATGGAGGAAACAGTCTCTGCTTCTAATTCGAGCAGAAGCCTCCAGAGCGATGACTTGCAGGGTTGGAGGAAGTCTTTCAAGTATGACCCCATGACTTCTGGCCAGAAGCCAGAAATAAGGGCAGATCGGCCACAGGACTCTCTTGGCATGCCCTTGGAACATCATTATGATGGTTCGGGGAGGCTCTGGGAAGGAGGGGAGAGCTGGGGTCAGGCCTGGGTGTGGGCCCAGCATTATTCGCTCCTGACTTGTGATCTTGGGACAGTCACTTGAGCTTTCTTAGCCACAGTTTTCTCAGACGTGGAGTAGAATAAACGATACTAACCCCCAAGCATGTGAAAGCCCTTTACAAATTCAAAAACATTCCAGAAAGGTGTGTTATAAGGAGCCTTTGTGGGCAGACCACACCTCCTCCTGGGTTCCTGCCTGAGTGGAAGCTGCCCGGCAGGAGGGGCAGGACCTGGTGAGGGAAGGAAGAGAAATGAGGTTGTCAGAATAAAGGTGTCTACATCCACATCAGGGGAGTTTCGTGAATACGTTACGCTACATGGCAAAGGGGTTAAGGTAGCAGATGAAATTGAGATTGCTAATCAGCTGACCTTAGAATAGGGAGATTATCCAGGATTATCTAGGGGGCTCAGTATAATCACAAGGGTTCCTCGATGTGAAAGAGACTAAAGGTAGAACAGAGATGGCAGCATGGGAAGGACTGTGTCGATGGCTTTGAAAATGGAGGAAGGGGCCATGAGGCAAGGAATGCAGGAAGCTTCTAGAAGCTGGAAAAAACAAGGAAATGGATTCTCTCCTAGAGCCTCCAGAAGTAACATAGCGCTGTGGGCACCTTGACTTTAGCAGAGTGAGACCTAGTTCAGAATTCTAACCTCCAGAACTGGAAGGTAAAAAGATTTGTGTTGAGGGGTGCCTGGGTGGCTCAGTCAGTTAAACATCTGACTTCAGCTCAGGTCGTGATCTGCCAAGAGAAATAAAAGCATAGGTCCATTCGGAAACTGGTATGTAAATGTTTACAGTAGCTCTATGCATATCAGCCCCAACCTGGAAACAACCCAGAGGCCCATCACCAGGTTGAATGGATAAACCGGTATGTCTGCACAATGTAATACTACTTACCAATAAAAAGAAAGGAATTATCAATTAACACAACATGGATGAGTCTCAAAGTAATTATGCTAAATAAAAGGAGCTATACCAAACAAACAAAAAACCCACAAAACACAGTGAATGATTCCATTTATATAAAATTCTAGGAAAGATAAACTAATTTATAAGACAAAAAAGGATCAGTGGGTGCTAGAGTACGTGGGTTTGGGGGAGGGGTGACAGGAAGGATTACAAAAGGCTTAAGGAAATGTTGGGGATGACAGATAAACTCAATGTCATGAACGTGGTGATGGGCTCCTGGGTGTACACGTGTGTTGAAACCCATACAGTTTATTTTTTAAATGTTTATTTTTAAGAGAGAAAGTGCACACAGGGGTGGGGCAGGGAGCGGGAGACAGAATCTGAGACCGGCTCTCAACTGTCAGGGCAGAGCCCAACTGGGGGCTGGAACTCACCAACCAGGAGATCATGACCTGAGCCCAAGTCAGACGCTTAACCAACTGAGACACCCAGACCTCCCAAACTCACACACTTGAAATATGTACAGTTTACTGCATGTCAACCATACCTCAATAAATCTATATTTTAGAAAATATTCCCTCTAAAAAAGAAAAAAGCAGATTCCAACTGTATGTACAGTCTGATTCCCTTTTCAGGGGGAAAGAAAGCCCCCTGTGTGTGTAGATTTTCTGGGTGATGGATCAGAGGTGAAGTAGACTTTTTTCTTTAAACTCTTCTGCCTTTGCGTAAAACCACATGTTTGAATTTACAGTAAATAGGGGCGCACCTGGGTGGCTCAGTCGGTGAAGCATCAACTTCGGCTCAGGCCAAGATCTTGCCAGGGGATGAGTTGGTACCCAGCGGCATAGGGCTCTGTGCTGACAGCTCAGAGCCTGAAGCCTGTTTCAGATTCTGTGTCTCCTTCTTTCTCTGCCCTTTCCCCTGCTCACACTCCGTCTCTCTCAAAAATAAATAAACATTAATTAAAAATTTATTTTTATTTTTATTTTTTATTTTTTTGAGAAAGAGAGACAGCACGAGCGGGGCAGGGTCAGAGAGAAAGGGAGACACAGAATCAGAAGCAGGCTCCAGGCTCTGAGCTGTCAGCACAGAGCCCGACGGGGCCTTGAACCCAGGAACCGTGAGATCATGACCTGAGGGACGCTTAGCCAACTGAACCATCCAGCTGCTCTGCATTTAAAATTTTTTAAATATTTATAATAAGTAAGACAATTTCCATTTTCCAAGAGGAAAGCCAAACAAGTGCCCTAAGCACCGCCTAGCTCCTCCCCCTGCCTGGTCCTCTCCAGCCAGAGCGGCGTGAGTTGGCCTAGACTCTAGCGCTTCCTGTGAGCTGGTCCCCAAGCACCGTGGCCCCCAGGGCAGTGACGACAGCCGCCCTGCAGATGCTTCCCGGAAGGCCTGGGGGTCAGCCTGGGCTAGGCCGGTAAGCCACCCGCGGAAGGGGCCGGAAGGTTTCCTCCGCAGAGGCAGGGCCAGCGTTGGGGAGAAATGCAGGCTGGGGCCGTGAAGGAAGGAGCGCCCGCTCTTGGCTGGGCTGTAAGAGGATAAGGAATTGAGTATACGGAGAGAGGGGAGGCGACATAGCCCTTCTTGCCAGGGACCCGAACGGAGACCTGGAAAACCAGCAGGACACGCCTGAAGCCTTAGTGCCAAGGGCCACCTGTTTCACTCCCTGCTTCTCCGGGCAGGTGGCTCTGCCTCTGCAGGTAGTTCACGCGCGAACGAAGACTAGTTCCGAGCCAATTTGCCAAGATAGAATCTGATTGGCCCGTCTTGGGTCACGTGGCAGCCAATCAGCCAATCGGGTGGGGTTCCATCGATGACGCTGTTTCCCAAGGGGTTTTCAAGGGCTTCTGGGAGGAGGGGCAGGCAGGTGTGAGCCAGTGCCGAAGGCTGTGCGTGATGTTCGCAGAGAGAATCTGGCTTCTGGTTAAATCCTCAGACGGTATGGTGCCTCCCGTCGGTGCGGCTGTCCTGAGGGGCCCAAGCATTAGAAAACCAGCCTGGTTCAAGCCCCCTCGCATGGAGTGCTTCCCCACCCGGGTCGCTACCATAGCACCATGCCCTGGTGAAGGTGCTCAGACCCCTGCCCCAGGGCAGCAAAGCTCCGCCCCAACAAGGTCGTGGCAAAAGTCCTTTGAGGAATCTAAACTAGGTTATGCGGAAGAAGGTCAGGCTTTGTCAGGAGTAGCAGGGATGAAAAGATGCACACAAAATGAGCAGAAGAGGCCAGAGAACGGTGATTTCCAGGGGCTTTTTATCACTGTCACCAGAACTATGGTCATATGGCTGCAACATGGACACAACTACCACAACAAAAGGCACAATGAAAGGCATGCTTGCACCATGAGAAGCAATTTTCATGCAGGAAATGCCTCTTCCAAATAGAACCTTGGAGAACCTCCTCTAACCACTAGTGTTTAATGCTAACATTAGCACTGTTCTAGCACCTTCTATAGACCAGGCACCCCTTCCGAGCACCTCACTTATATCCACTCATGTAACCCTCCTGACAACTCCAAGAGGTAGATACTATTATCCCCATTTTACAGATGGGAAAAGTAAGGCACAAAAGATTCAGTAACTTGCCCTAGTTCACAAAGGCAAGAGTCCAACCTGGGCGGCTTGGCTCTGACATCACGTCAGCAATCACCACACCCTGCACACTGGTGTGCACCTGACACTGGTCCAGGCACTGGAATACAGACCAAGACACAAACCCTACTTCGCGAGCCTCACTGCCTGGGTGGGGAGAGACATAAACAGCAACAACCCACATCGTGAGCGAGTGGTCACTCTAGAACTCTAAAAGTACCTAGAAAGGGACTGTCCTTGCCTACAGGGGTAAGAGAGGGCTTCCCTGCAGAAGTGACACCAATGCTGAGGTTTCCGGAGGGACAAGGAGTGGGCCAGGCAAAGCAGCGAGGGCGGGTCATGCGGCAGGAAGAGGTCCAGGTGAGAAGGAACGGCATGTTCAGGGTAAGCACTTTGCCGCAGGTTTTCCCAGGCAAAGGTTACAGGGCATGATAGGGACCCTACCCTGGCGTCCGGGTGACTGGCCACTCTCTCTGTGACTCTGTTCCACCTCCCCGCTGGCAATCACAGCTGACTGTCTGCAGCTCTGTGAGGTGGCAGTAGGGACAAACTCATGACTATTTTCAGGGTAAATGCTACCCGCAGGGACACTAATCACTTCAGTGCTCAGACTGTGGGAGTCATGATGATTCAGGGAAAAAACCACTGGCTGGATTCTGGAAGGAATTCAGCCAGCCCAGCTGCCCATGTGCGGAGATGCTTATCGGAGACAAGCCTCGGCACCATTCGCCTCGAAAGTGGGGCTCCGGCAGTTTGTACAGAGCAGCCCTGGCCTTCCTCCAAGGGCTTATTTTGGACACTGCTGGCTTTCCTAAGTGCATTAAAAAGTGAACTCGGGGGGCGCCTGGATGGCTCAGTTGGTTAAGCGTCTGGCTTCGGCTCAGGGAATGATCTCATGGTTCGTGGGTTCGAGCCCCGCGTCGGGCTCTGTGCTGACAGCTAGCTCAGAGCCTGGGGCCTGCTTCAGATTCTGTCTCTCTCTCTCTCTCTCTGACCCTCCCCTGCTCACGCTGTCTCTGTCTCTCAAAAATAAATTTAAAAAAAACATTAAAAATTTTAAATAAAAAGCAAGCTCGGGTTTTTGAGAGGTGCTCTAATCTCTGCCATCTGATGGATATTCTTGACAAGAATGGTCAATTTCTGGACCCAAATGGCAGCATCGGGCCTGTCCCCACAAGAGCCTAGATCACTCTGGCTTAGCAAGGCCAGACAACAATTGGGGCTCCTGCTGGCAAAGTTGGGCAAAGAGCTCAGCCAGCAAGGACTGTGTAGTGGGGGAAACTCTCTCCTACTCTCTAGGCAATGTAGGTTTTGCCTTCGAGGAGAGAACATTAGAAATATTCTTGACCTTTGACCCAGAGGTTCCACTTCGGGAAATTATTCCTGAGACCCTCCCACCAGCACACGGGGCATTTACAAGGGTGCTCGCTGCAAAGTGGCTTCAAATAGTTAAAAACTGCAATGTGCCCCCCCCACCACCAGACTAATCCTGATGGAATTGGCTAAGTCTAGGACGGATGTCCTCATGCCAGAGAACTGCAACCCCTCAAGAGAATGTTCCAGCAAGGAGCGGCCTCAAAAAGTCACTGTTAGATAAGACAAGCCAAAAAACCAAAAAACATACAAGTGACAAAACAACGTGTATTGTATTATTCCATTTTTTGTTTTATTTTTATTTTATTACTATTTTAATGTTTATTTATTTTTGAGAGAGAGAGAGAAAGACAGAGTGTGAGCAGGGGAGGGACAGAGAGAGAGGGGGAGACACAGAATCCAAAGCAGGCTCCAGGCTGTCAGCATAGAGCCTGATGTGGGGCTCAAACCCACAAACCTTGAGATCATGACCTGAGCCCAAGTTAGATGCTTAACCGACTGAGCCACCCAGATGCCCCTGCTTTTGTTTTTTAAAGAAAGTGTTAGTACACGCTTTGAAAAAAATGATCTCAAGCATCTACACTGCACTGTACAACTGAGGTTATCTCTGGGACGGGGCATACTGGAGACTTTCATTTTTTAAACTTTTGCTTTCTATAGCATAAATTGTGCAATACTTGACTTTTTAAATGATGAGCATGTGTTACTTTTGCTTTCAGGTCTTTCGCTCTTCATATAAGCATTTACTGCTATAAACTTCCCTCTTAGTCCTGCGTGTGCTGCATCCCAGAGACGTTGGTACGTGGTGTTTTTGTTTCCATTTGTTCTCAAGATATTTGCTAATTTCCCCTGCGATTTCTTCCTTGACTCACTGGTTGCTTAAGAGTGTGCTTGTTCATTTCCACATTCTTGTGAATTTTCCAGTTTTCCCTCTGCTGTTGATTTCGAGTTGCTTCCCATTGCAGGGCACATGCTATGTTTGAAGTCAGAAAAGCAGTGATGGAAAGGAAAGTGTCTCCATAGCATGGTGGGTGGGAGCTCAGGCATGGGACCCCGACTGCCTGGATCTGAAGTCAGCTCCATCATTTACTACCCAGGGGACCCTGGGTGTGATATCATCACTCTGTGCCTCAGCTTGCCCACCTGTGAAATGGGACACACCTTATGGGCTCTTCGGAGGATTAAAGGAGTTCATGTGAAAAAACCCTAAGATCAGTGCCTGGGGCACATAGTAAACATTCAGTAAGTCGGTCAGTCAGTGAAGTGTCAGCTGTGGTGACGGGAGAGGAGGTCAGGACACGGGCAACTCAAAGTCTGGGGATGTCTCTGCTGAGCCCAGGATGGTGGCCGCAAGCACAGAGGATTGCGCTCCCTGCCCTCCAGGACCAAAAGAACCCTTGACCCCTGATCCCATGGATGGGTGCTGTCAGTCTTTCCTTTTATTCATTTGTTCTTTCCTTCTGTATTCAGCACTTACTTGCTGTCCCCCTCCCCCATGCGCTATCCTGGGATGGGGGGGTGGGGGGTGGGGAGAGGGATAGCCATAAACTCTTCCGTGAAATGGGGACGATGATTATGTTAGTTTGGGCTGCTATAACAAAATACTACAGACTGGATGGTTTACGAAAAACAGAAATTTATTTCTCACGGTTCTGGAGGCTACAAGTCCAAGGTCAAGGCACCGATAGATTTGGTGTCTGGCAAAAGCCTGCTCTCCGGTTCACAGACAGCCATCTGTCCTCACGTGGTGCAAGGCAGGCGGGAACTCCTGGGGTCCCTTCATTAAGGCACCATTCCCATTCATGAAGGTTTTGTGCCCTTGTGACCTCACCCCCTAATATCATTACCTTGGAGGTTAGGATTTCAATATATGAATTGGGGGGGGGGACACATTCCGTCTATGGCAATGACAGGAACTGCTTGCTGTAGGCTGTTGGCATTTGAAGAGATCCTAGGAACACAGTGCTTAGCCCAGGGCCTGGGCCCCCGGCGCGAGGTCAATACACGCAGAAGCTGTTGTTTAGAGGGGCGCCTGGGTGGCTTAGTTGGTTAAGCGATTGACTTTGGCTCAGGTCATGATCTCATGGTTCTTGGGTTCAAGCTCTGCATGTGACGTCTGCTCTCAGCACAGAGCCCACTTTGTATTCTCTCTGCCCCTCTGCCTCTTGCATTCTCTCTCTCTCTCTCACTCTCAAAAATAAGAAAAATACAACATTTAAAAAAGGAAGCCATTCTTTAGAGAGAGAAGTGACAGCCTCAAGGCCCTTCTAGCTACATATCTATTTTTATTTTTTCTAAGTTTATTCATTTATTTTGAGAGAGAGAGACAGTGTGACTGGGGGAGGGGCAGAGAGAAAGGGAGAGAGAGAATCCCAAGCAGGCTGTGTGCTTTCAGCATGGAGCCTGAGGAGGGGCTCGAACTCATGAAACCTGGAGATCATGATCGAAGCTGAAACCAAGAGTCAGCTTAACCAACTGAGCCATCCAGGCGCCCCCTCTATCTTTAAAAAAATTTTTTTTTAACATTTATTTTTGAGAGACAGAGGACAAGAGACAGAGAGAGGGAGACATGGAATCCCAAGCAGGCTCCAGGCTCCGAACGGTCAGCACAGAGCCTGACATGGGGCTCAGACTCACGAACTGTGAGATCACGACCTGAGCAGAAGTCAGACGCTTAACCGACTCAGCTACCCAGGTGCCCTGATCTATTTTTAAAGCTTTGGGGCGCCTGGGTGGCTCAGTCGAGTAAGGATCTGACTTTGGCTCAAGGCATGATCTCATGTCTTGTGGGTTCGAGGCCCAATGCATCAGGCTCTGTGCGGACAGCTCAAAGCCTAGAGCCTGCTTCAGGTTCCGTGTCTCCCTTTCTCTGCCCCTTCCCTACTCGCACTCTCTCTCTCTTAATAAATAAACATTAAAAAGTTTTTTTTTAAAGAAAGCTTTATGCCCTCCATGGAGCTTGAACTCATGACCCTGAAGATGAAAAGTCACATACTCTACTGACTGAGGCAGCCAGACACTCCCATCAAGACCCTTTTTAAAGCCCACCCCCTTGTAGGAAAATGGTCCAACCTGCCTCGGGGCTCATGATTGGTGTTGATTCCTAGCCACTTCCACCCCTGTCACCCCAAAAAACCTCCCTGAGGTAAAAACTCTGGTCTGTGGTCCACACTTGTATCCCAGGGCTTTTACCTCAGTGCCTGGCACAGTGTGGACACTCAGTTTTTGTCCCAGTCAAACAAGATTTATTATAAGCACTTCACAAATGTCATTCTCTACTCATCACACCCCTGAGAAATGGGTACTATATTCTCATTTTAGAGATCAGGAAGCTGAGGCACAGAGAGGATTCATAACTTGTCCAAAGTCACACAGCCAAGAAGCGGCAGAGTTGGAATTTGAACGCTGGGCGATGTTTGCTGAAGGAAGGGAGGAGCGGTGAGGCGCATGCTCTGGGGGTCTCGAGTCCTGAAATGCAGGATCAGGGAGCAGGGCTTTTAGCAACTATCCATCTCCACCCTCACCCCCCATGGTTTCACAAGTGGGAAGTAGGTGGGGACTAAGGTCTGAGAGGTGGGACCCCAAAGGCACTTGGGATTAACACTTGGGATTCCCAGCTTGCAGCCCTGTGATCCTAGGCCTTTGTCGTTCAAGATGTGCCAGGAAATCTCCAGTGTTCATTCCCTACTGTTGATGGAGAGAGGGTCCTAACGAGTAGAAGGGACAGGTTACCAAACACTGTGGGACATTAGTAGCTAACACGTGATGAGCGCTTCCTAGGTGCCGGGTAATTTTCAAAGTCCTTTGTATACCTTACGCCCTCGTTGAATCCTCGAAAGAATTTCATGAGGTAAGTTATGATCACTAAAACCATTTTACAGCTGTTAAAACTGAGGCTAAGAGCCTCCAAGGGACTGACTCCAGGTCACTGAGCTAAGGAGGAGGAGGAGTCTGGGGCTCATTCCCTGGTCTGCCTGCAGGGTCCCTGCTGTGGCCCTTGTCCCCCACAGCTCCCCCAGACCCTTGCCTTGAATGGCACCTTTGATGATTTTCACATTTAAAAGTAAGAGCTGCTGCTGACAGTAGCATCAGGGACTGCGACTAAGAATTCAGAAAATAAGCAGAGCTCAGCAAGGGCTAAGGCCTGTGTGTGTGCCTAAGAAGCCAGGGTGGTGACCTGGAAACACCTCTTCTGGGTAAACATGGCCCCGATCACTGGGTCAGAGGTGTCGGACTCCTGACCAGTTATGTAAGCTCTGGGTTCACCTGCCAACTCCTGGCCCCCTGGGTAGGGGTCTGAGAAGGTCCAGAGGTCTAGCTCGGCAGTAGGGGGCGGGGCGTGTCCCATCTGAGCTCGCCTTGCCCACAACCAGGTTGCCCAACCAAGCCCTCGGCCGACCTCAGCTGAGGGCCAGCAGGGTCCCAGGGACACTTCCCGGAAGGAAGACTTTGGTCTGCTCTTTCGGATGCCCCCTCGAGCCTCCTCCAAGGCTTTAGTTTGACTCTGCGCCGAAGGCATTCAGCTCTATTTCCTAAGTGACTCTGTGCCACACACTTTTCCCTCATACTTTACCTGTGCAAAGGTGTCATTATCTACATTTTTATGGGTGAGGACACTGAAGGTGAAAGAGGGTAATAACTTGCTTGAAGCGATAGGGCCCGGGAGTGGCGGGGCTGGCATTTGAACCCAGGTCACGTTAGACAGAAAGAAGGCCCTGGGAACTATGTGCTCATGAAATATCTTGAGACCCAGGTGACAGGCAGAGAAACGAAAGTTAAAGGGAATAAATCCCTGAATCTTATAGGGAGGCAAAGGTCATGTAGGGAGCTGGCCTGGGATAATCACAGCATCCTCTCTCTAATACCGTCCATGGCTCCCCATGTCCTTTAGGATAAAGCACGACATCATCACAGCCTGCAAGGCCCTCCTGTGGATGGGGCCTGCCTACTTTTGTAGCCTTGCCCTCACCTCTCACAGACTCGGGGCTCCTGCATCTTCTCAGTTTAGACCCTCCACCAACTCCTCTCTCCCGGCTGACTTCCACCCATTCGGCACGGTTTGCCTTCACGCCGCTTTCTCAGGAAAGCCTGCCCTGGACACACGCACCAGGTCAGGCCCACTCTGTGTTCCCACCACTTCCTGAACTCCCCCGGACCCCCAGGTGGACCACAGTTGTCATCGCTAAGGCCACACCTGCGGGTCCCCCCCACCGCAGCCCCGGTCCCGGGGCCGAGGGTGTGATAAACACCTGTGAATGAAAATGGAGGCATGAAGTGCTAGGCAGACGCTAGCAGGCTGGAGACCGCGGAGGCACACAGGCGGCAAGGCTGCCCGGGCTGTCGGGCTGACCCGCGGGTTGTCCTAGGACAGGACTAGAAGGGCAGGGCCAGCGCTCAGAGCCCAGAACACAGGCTGGAGTTTGAACTTTGTGCGGTTAG
Organism: Helogale parvula; assembly: GCA_004023845.1. Lineage (NCBI taxonomy): Eukaryota > Metazoa > Chordata > Mammalia > Carnivora > Herpestidae > Helogale > Helogale parvula. Next base: position 60,046 of record PJEM01009132.1, read on the forward strand.
TGATTTGGAGTCCTGGGCTAAGGCACACTGGAGCCGAAGCCGTGGTGTAAGAAAGTAAGGCTGCCCTCAAAGGCACCGGGGTGGGGGGGGAGGCGGGTGGCTCTGGGGAAAGCCACCCACAGGTCTCTGGACATGATGGCAATGGGGTAAACCCACGGTCATGTTTTAGCCTGGGAATCTGGCCTGATATTGCGCAGCGTTGGGTCAGGCGTTGGGCCTCGGCCTTTCCACACTCACTGATGGAATCTCCCCCAAAACCCCAGGAGGCAGGGACTGCAGTGGGCCTCTCTGGACGAGATGGGAAAACTGAGGTTCAGAGAGGTGGAGCGACGTGCCCCGAGTCACACAGGGACTCTATGCCTGCCTTAGTTATGACTGTATTGCAGCTCGCTCAGAGGTTAGGGGGATCTAGACCCACACTGCCCAATATGGCCGTCATTAGCCCCCTGTGGCCATTTAAATTTTAAATTTAAAGTAAGTGAAGTTTAAAATGCAGTTCCTAAAAAAAGATAAAATAACATAAAAATAATAAAATAAAATAAAAGTTCCTCAGTCACACTAGCTACATTTTATTTTTTAATGTTTATTTTTTGAGAGAGAGATAGAGACAGAGTGTGAGCAGGGGAGGGGCAGAGAGAGAGAGGGAGACACAGAATCCGAAGCAGGCTCCAGGCTTTGAGCTGTCAGCACAGAGCCCGAGGTGGAGCTTGAACTCACAAACCAAGATGGTGACCTGATCCACAGTCGGTCACCCAACAAACTGAGCCACCCACGTGCCACAACACTAGCCACGTTTTAAATACTCTACAGCCACATGGGGCTAGTGGTCACCATATTGGATAGTTCAGAGATAGAACATTTCCATCACTGCAGAAAGTTCTATCAATAATACCGGTCTAGACTGTGAAGGTGGACAGGTCCTCGGACACCATTTAATTCAATGCTCTTATTTAACAAAGTCACACAGTGAGTCAGTGATAGGGGTGGAAGTCAAAACCTGGGCTCCTGACTCCCAACCCACCTCTCTCCATTGACTCCTATCTCTTAGCTAGAGGTTTGTAAGGGGCTTCTGCGAGGCAAAAAGACACCATCAAGTCCAAAGACAATGGCTTAAGTAGAAGTAATACTTTCATGTTGAAATATAAGAGGTTGATATCCATAATATGTAATAAGCTACCACAAATAAATAACAAAAAAAGATGACTACTTCAATTGGAAAAAATAGACAAGGATAGGCCTGGCAATTTAAAAGAAAAGAAAAAAGTAAATTGAAAAAGATTCTAGTGGGAAAAAAATGTCCAGTAGTATAGCTTTCTTATTTTTATTGTTTTGGTCAAACAGATTGGTAAAGATGGAGAAAACGTGGGCATGGGTGCTATCCTATACTCTTGGCGGGAGTATAAATGGGTCCAGTTTGGCCACATTTTTCAACAGTAAGTATGTAAATACCCTTTGACTCAGTAATCCCTCGGCCGGAACCCAGGGCCACCTGACTCCAGATCCCGTGTTCTGAACCATGACTACTCTCCCTGAGTGATGGTCAGGCTTCGGTTGGGAAGGGCAGCGTCGGCTGGTCAATAGGGATGCTTGTGGACTTGGCCGTGGGAGGTTTCAGCAGGATGGATCCCCGTGGGCGAGTTCTTTGGCGCCTTTATCTTCTTGTGTGACTGGCTCAGACATCAGCAAGGGGCGCAGCACAAATCAATACGCGCTTGGTCAGCTGCGGCGGTGGCTCAGCTGCCTTTCCAGTTCTGCAAATAATTGGAGCCCAGTCACCGGTGAATCAGCACCGACCGCCCTTGGCAAGCAAGGCTGGGAAGGCGGCTTGGCGTGGCACTCTGCTGGGTGTCAGGTGACAGAGAGCCGGCCAGCTGGGTAGCTGCCCTGAGGGTGATCTGGGCAAGTGACATTCTCCACCCCACCTCAGTTTCCTCTTTCCCCCTTTCTTTCCCTTTCTTTCCTTCTTCCCTCTCTTCCCTCCCGCCCTCCCCACCTCTCTTCCAATGAGTGCCAATTAGGCACCGCTTATTGTGACAGCAAACAGACGGCGAGCTCCGATTATCTCTGCACGCAGATGGTTGGTAACTTGGGGGCACAGAGCAGCGAGTGAGTGTGGTGCCTGGCATGGGGGCATGAGTGGGAGAAGATGCTAGAGCTGAAGCTGCATGCTTGGTAGGGGTCACCAGGTGGGCAGGGGACAAGGCCAGAATCTTTGGGCGCGGCTGCAGGGGCCTGAGGGAGGCAGGCAGCGAGAGGCTGAGCTGTTGCCTCCAGAGGGTCTGGAATGCCAGGCTCAGAACCTTTGATTCAATCCAGAGGGTGATGGGGAAGCATGGACATAATATCCTTATATATTCTTGCTTGTGATACCCTTACGTAGTATTAAATTACAAAATGAATTAATTCATCGTGTTATAAAAAACAAACAACATCCCCCCAAATTTGTTAGAATAAGGTAAAAATTTCCCTGTAAACTCTCTCCCCAGATGGAAGCCTCTGGTAGCAGTTTAGGGTGTAACCTTCAAGATTCTTCTCTACGCACACATAAAGATACCCATACTTCTTGGCAAAAATAAGCTCGCCTTTCACATACTATTCCGTGCCTTGCTTTGCCAGACAGGGTAGACGGTCCTCCCTCGGCCACACACGTGTCCCACGTCCTTCTCAGCCACTGCGTAACGTCTCATCGGTGACGCTTGCCTTCATGTGACAAATATTGATTGGGCTCTGTCGCGTCCCAGGCACTGTTCTGGGTGTAAAGGATGGAGCAGAGGACAAAACACAGCGCTTGCCCTCAAGGCTTCCTTCTTCCCGTCGCCAGCCATCAGGGTTGCGTCAGTACGTGTGTGTGATACATGAGGTGCCGGGACCGCTTTGCTTACACGTCTCTGCATGCATGAGTGAGGGCTGCTTTGGGTAACTTCCTTTTTTTTTTTTTTATAGAATTTTAAAAAGTTTTTTAAAAATGTATTCAAAGTAATCCCTACACCCAACGTGGGGCTTGAACTCATGACTGACCCTGGGATCAAGAGATCAAGAGCTGTGTGTTCTGACTGAGCCAGCCAGGCACCCCTGGGTAACTTTATTCATTTATTGTTTTAAAGTTTATTTATTCATTTTGAGAGTGTGTGCGAGTGGGGTGGGGCAGAGAGAGAGGGAGAGAGAGACACACACACACTCCCAAGCAGGCTCTACACACAGCCTGATGTGGGGCTCGAACTCAGGACCTGCAAGATCATGACCTGAGCTGAAGTCAAATGCTTAACCGTCTGAACCACCCAGGTGCCCCTGGGTAACATTTTATTTTTATTATTTTTTTGTCTTTATTATTTTATCTTGAGAGAGAGACATAGAGTGAGTGGTAGAGGGGCAGAAAGAAAGGGAGACACAGATCTGAAGAAGACTCCAGGCTCTGAGCTGTCAGCACAGAGCCCGACGTGGGGCTCGAATCCACCGACTGTGAGATCATGACCCGAGCTAAAGTCGGATGCTTAACCGACTGAGCCACCCAGGCGCCCCTGGGTAACGTATTTTAAAAGGTATTGTGCACATTGAATTTTGACAGCTATTGGCAACTTGGAGGAGTTTTAGAGTAGGAGGTGGTTTGGTTAATCATCCATCCAGCCCTCGGTCCATTTACCCACCCGTCCATGCATACCCACAGATATGCGCACATACATCATGCGTGCATCTGTGCACCCGTTCCTTTGATGGTCATTTATGGGGTAGCTCTCGTGTGGCCCTGAAATGGACACACAGACCCCATGGATGAGATGTCTGACCCTGTGAAGCTCATCCTTCATGCTAATGGGGCACAGAGAGGTAAACAGTATCCCAGGAGGCTGGCCAAGGCCAGACAAGGGGAAGGAGTCTCTAAGGTCTCCCACTTTCTGCAGCTGTGAGTCTGTTCTAGAGGCTTCGGTCCCACTAAATTTCTCTGTTCCCTCTACTCCTTCCTCACACCTATTCCAGAGCTTATGCTCATTTATATCCTGACTTCAAGAACCTGGTGGTGGGGCGCCTGGGTGGCTCAGTTGGTTACGTGTGTCCCAACTCCTGATTTTGGCTCAGGTCATGATTTCACCGTTCGTGAGTTTGAGCTCTGCGCTGTCAGCACAGAGCCTGCTTGGGACTCTCTCCCTCTCTGTCTGCCCCTTCTGCCTCCCCCAAAATAAATAAATAAACATTAAAAAACAAACAAACAAACAAAGAACGTGGCATTCAGTCAAATTCAAAACCCTGGGAATATTCAAAAAGTTCTACTTGAGGAGCTATTATTGTTGCTCAGGAAATGCTGAGCGCTTCCTCTGCGGTGTGTCCGCTTCTCTTCCCCAGCTCGCTGTCTCCACCCTGGTCTGAGCCAGTCTCCTGTATGGACATCGTAGCTTCCTCGCCCGTCTGCCTGCTCCTGTTCCTGTCTGCCGGCCATCGATCCAATCTCCACGTAGCTGGAAAGAACGTTGAAAGAGGCATTTTTGGATCCTGTCACTAACCTGCTTACCTCCTCTGATGGTGTCCCTTTGGGCTTAGAATAAAACCTGAACTCCTCCCATTTCCCTGGATTTCCCCCTGCAGACCGCTTGTCTGAAATATCTCGTTAGTTACTGCTTTTCCCTTATATGTCTGCTCAGGGCCTCGGGTAAGTAGGACAGGTTATCCTTGGGAATTTGGAGGGTGCTGGAGAAGTGCTGGCCTGGGGCTCCCTTCCAACCCCTCGCTCAGATCTTCATGTTCTTTCAGGCCGAAGCCGTTTGCAGGTGTAGCCTCGTGGAGTCCTCACAACATTCTGAAAAGGTGGATATTCTTTTTCTTTTTTTTAAAATTTTTAAGTAAGCTCTATGCCCAATGTGGGACTCAAACTCACAACCCTAAGATCAAGAGTCGCATGCTCTACCGACTCAGCCAGTCAGGCGCCCCAGGCTGGTATTCTTATTCCCCTTTTACAGGTAAAAAACTATGGCTCAGAGATTAAAAAAAAAAAAAAAAGTTTAAGGTGTAAACCTCAAGACTCCTTTCTGTGCTTGCAAAACTCCAACCAAAGTCTGTGTGACACAGGGGGTCAGGGTGATGTTTTGAAGCCAGCTCTGACGGCTTCCGAGCAAGTGGTTCTGGCCATATCATACTGACCCCCCCCCCTCGAGTCCCCAAGCCTCAGTGTCCCAAAGCAAGGCTGTACTGCCCCAGTCCCGCAGAACCAGGATCCTAACACAGGTTTCTCCCACCCCGAAAGCATCCTGAACTGGCAGCGGCTCTCTCCCTTCTCCAGGCACCATCTGGGAAGTGAGGAAAAGGGAAACTTCCTGGGCTCAGAGCCCTGAGGCTACAGAGAGAGAAATACCCCTTCCGAGCTAAGTCTGGAAGCCAGGCCCACCCGGCTTCCTGTTAGAGCAGTCTGGGGTTACTCGTGGTCACAGCTGAGGGGCCAGTCAGGCCTTGAGACCTCCTTGGCTGGTCCTCTCCTCTGAAATCCCCTCCTGGGGTCAAGTAGGCACAGGATCTTCCCCTGGGGAGCGGGCCCAGCTAGGATCAGTAGGGAGCAGCATGGCGTAGCCCTCTAGTGCCTATGTTCCAGGGTCAAGACTGGAGTCGAGTGATCTAAACTCTCTAGGCCTCAACTACCCTGGCTATAAACAGGGATATGTGAGAGCAGTGAGAGCTGCTATCATAATTTGTCACCTATCTGGCTGAATTGTTTTCTAAAGGATGGGACAAACTGGAGAGAAGTATGGGTTGCTATCCATTTTATGGCTGGGAAGCAGGAAGAAATTAGAAATCGCAACTCTCGGTTACATGTCTGGACCCAACTCGGCCCCAAGTCCGTTCAGTTTCTGTCTCCCAAATGCCTCTCAAATCCGTCCTCTCATTTTCTCTCCGCTCTGAGGTTCTGTCTCATCATTTCTGGCCTCCTATCAACACAAGGCCCCGCTCCCATTTCCCATATTCTCTCCTCCACACTACCTACTTCCAGAGCAAGCTTCTTACAACAAAAAACAAGTCTGGGTCACTCTCCTGTCTAAAATGTGTGAGTGGCTCCCCTCCTTACTCTCTTCGACAAGACTCTGCAAGATCCAGTCACACCACAGGCTTTCCAGGTGCATCTCTTGCCCCCTGTCTACCCCAGAGGAAGTAGCCACTCTGTTCTCAGGCTTCTAGAGGCTCTCTCTGCATGGGCCCTGCCTAACTCAGGGCACGCATCCCACTATGGCTTGGATAACTGTGTGTGAGAAGCCTTATCCCTTCACCCACATCCCTGCCTCCACTGAGCTCCTCCAGGCCCTTGTACATCAACAATCCCACATCTCATCTACCAGATTTGTTGCTGTCTGTGTCCCACGCTGTTTCTCCACCTGATCTTTGGCTTAGAGAGCCTCGGAGGAGAGGGCCACCACTGGCTGGGAGCAGATTGATAACCCTTAACATTTGGGGGCTGAATGAATGAACTACAATGTGTCCAGAGTCTGGGAGTACGAGGTTCTAGAATTGGTCTCGTATAAGTACCGCGCGCTAACCGATTGCGCCACGGGAGCTCCTAGAAGCGGTCTCTGTACTCCGGGGAGTGAATGTAGTCAGAGAGACCAGCCATAACTAGCTAAGAAGCTAACCGACAACAAAAGGCTTGGGAAGCAGGTTGGGAGAGAAGCTGGGTCTAGCACGGGTTGCGTGATGAACTGCTTCAAGTCACTCCC